>JAKCPI010020777.1:0-10815 GCA_023213315.1 Euborellia annulipes
AAATTCTTATTTATTTCATACATATCTGGCTTATTGTGAAATATTTTATACCCGTATGTTTACCCCTGGAGTATAGAGTGCAACGCCTCATAGTGTGAGAGGTTCTTGACCACCTATGACCCATTGATGGAACTCCTAGCTTATTGAAAAAAGAATCAATCGTTCGAGTCGTTCTACTAATTTTTAGTGAATATCTGATGAAAGAAACGTTTCGGTTATATGTTTAAACGATGCAGGCATATTTATTTACACCATTTGGTATCCCCTCCCCTTGGATTTTAGATTATAAATATTAACATTTATCTAAACTCTGGGCCAGGGGGGTTCCATATAGATTATCCGGAGGCTGATTAGTCCGGTTATGGGAGAAATAACGAAAAAATTGTAAAGTAATTTGGGTGACCCGTAAAATGAACTGTCTAACTGGGAATAAAATATCTCAAGAACGAAAAGAGCTAAGAGGTTGAAATTTGATATTTAAGCTAGGTATCCCTCGGGCACATAACAGAAAGATTTTAAACAAAATTCACCAAAGAGTACTAGTACTTTACTAATGTACTTTTTCAGTTTTTTTCGATTTTCTTAAAGATTGCTCTAAAAGGATTTTGTTTAAAATTCAAAAATCAGTTATTTTTTAGATGCTCTTTAAAATGTATATTCTCATTTTGCCATTGACATCTTTTGAAGCACACTTTACTCTTGTACTTCATAGGAAAGATCAAAGGACATAGTAACAAAATGTTTATATTGAATTCTAATATATCGGCGACAACTAAATATATGACGACACAAAAAATCTGGCGTGACAAGCACACAACACAACAACTTTAAATTACCGAAAGTAAGAGAAAGTTGTGTGCTGTGCGACCATTTACACCAGATTTTTTTTTTTATTTACGTTGGTTTAACCGGGATTTTTGTTTCTTTCTGGATAATTGAGAGTCTTCTCTTAGACTGCTGTTTCAACTCATCAACGACGTTATCATTCATATCTTCTACAATATTTCTGTATCAATATAAAATTTCATTCAAATCCCAAATTCCAAGGAGTAAAAAACAAAAGATTCTCTCGAGAGGAAAAGCAAAAAAAAAGAGGGTTTTTATTTATGTAGCCTATTAAATATAAATAAATTGGCATCCTCATGCACACTATGTTTTTTTTTTTTTTTTGTGTTTTGTTTTCACCCTAAAGAGGTTAGTAGTAGTATTAGTTTGTATTCTGTATATATATATAGAGAAAGAGATATATAATAATATAAAGATATACAGTAAAGAAATAAATATATTCAAGTTGCACACAAGTAGAAAGAAAATTAAATAAAAAAAAAAAAAATAAAATTAACAATATATTCCCATTCTTTAATCATTAGAGGTGAAAAAGTAAAAGTCACAGTGACTGGAAAATAAAATCAAAAATCAATTTCCAATCTTTTTTTTTTTTTTTTTTTCTTTAAAAACAAAAAAAAAAAATTACCTTTGATTAAATATTACTGAAAATTTATTACTTTTGAAGGTAGCAGTGTAAAAAAAAGTAAATTATAAAAAACACAAGTTGATATGTTTCAATAATTATTTACAAGCCCGGGCAAGTTATGTTACATACATAAATACAGTTTTAAAAAATGGTGGTTACTACCCTGAATTTATGATAGCCTAAAACCACCCATGGAAAATTCGCAGCCAATGAAACGCATGCAGGACAAACAAACAAGTGTTATTTTATCTACATGTATATATAAATAAATAGATCTGAATAGGCTTCTGAATAGATAAATAGGCTTATTGCTGGTAGGTAAAAAGAAGAAGAAAATTCGCTGCAAGTTATATTTCATTATTTTTTTTTTTTATTCCAATTATGTTGACGTTTCGATCATCCTCAGAACGAATGGGTGATAAATATCTTGCGATGTAACCTCTCTTGACCACTTAATTTTTGATATATCATTGAATTATATAATTTAACACCCATTTGTTCTGAGAATGATCGAAACGTCAACATAATGAGAATAAAAAAAAAAAAAAAAAATTATGGAATATAACTAGCTGCGAATTTTCTTCTTCTTTTCACCTATCCTGATATAAATAAATGTTTGTTCTGTATGCGTTCTTAATCTGTGGGTTTTTTTTTTTTCTAATTGGTAGAGAATTTTCCGGTGGGTGATTTTAGAATTAACGCTAATTCAAATTATGGGTTGAATTTTATAAAGAAAAAAAAATGTATGTATTGATAAGCCCACCAGAGGCGGATATTGCGCCTAGTAACAGTCTTTTCGGCAACTTAGGCCATATAAGACTTTAAACAATAACAGTTATTAGAATAATATATATACTTGGGTCCAGGCATTCTTATTTAAGCCATTTGGTATCCAAATGGTATCCGAACCCGCGAACCTTGGTATAGAAGGCAGGCGCGCTACCAACTGCACCAAGTACGAGGGCGTGTGTTTTTAATTTACCTTATTAAATGATAATTTAACTAAAATTCCTTTCTAATTTTAAACAAAAGTTTTCCTTTTATTAATAAAACCAGGGCCGACGTTTCGGTCACATATGGGACCATCCTCAGGGTCAGGTTAATGTCTGAAAGTATATATAATGGGCATACCCAATATAACTTGGCGAGGATTATATATATTTTCAGACATTAACCTGGTCCTGAGGATGGTCCCGTATATGACCGAAATGTCGGGCCTGGTTTATTAATAAATTGAAATATAAATAGCTCATTCATTCTTCCTATTTGATTATCAACACTCGGCTATATACCTCCTTCAAAGTTATCATTTTCGATAGATACTTTGCGTCTTCATCAGGGCTTTAGAGATTTTTTTTAATTAAAATTATTGTATATTTATTTAAGAAATGATTAATATTACATTCCATCTTTATTATTTTTAAATCTCCCCCTCTGCTCATAGCACAAGAGGTAAGAACTCTACCCACTGTACTATGACCCAGGAACTTTTTCCCAGATTTTTTCCCGCACAAACATTCATGGGGGGGGGGGGGGGGGGGAGAAAAGAAATGAATGAATTGTTAGAGAAAAAAAAAATAGAATTTCTCCTTTAATTCATCATCGCCCTCCTTTCCTGTTAATTAAGAGTCAGCTATTGAAAGGAGAGGGGTTTTTTTTTTTGGTCTTAGATCTAAGGCATTAGACCCCATCCCTATTTATTTCAAATGATTTGTAGTCAAATCAAATGAAATAAATTTTCTCCTGCGGGATGGGGAAGCGAACCGGGATGGTGGAGAAGCTAATGTCTTCTCACTGAGCCACGGGGAGAGGGCTTAAAAACTTAAATAATGGCCCATGATGGGATTGTGATGAAGACAAGAAAGAAAGTATCGAAACATCAATAAATCTAAAGATTTGCTCTTATGATATTATTTTCTATAAAATAAGAGAAAGAGATAAAGAAATGTGGGAGGCGGAGTCCCCTTTTTAACCGGTTGTGATTGGCTAAGAGCCATAAAAAAACGCATGGGAAAAACTATGGGGGATGACGGAGATGCCATCCCTGCCCCCCCAGAAAGTTCCTTGTCCCAAGAAAAATTGAGAAAATATGGGGCTTTCCAGGCTCACCGGAGGATAGCTGGTCCCATGGCCCTCCTCCCCAGGCAAATTCTCTAGTTACGCATGTAAACAATCGGTGTGAGTGGAGATAAGTCTTCTAACTTTAATTTAATTTTTGATAAACTTTTTAATTAAAGATTAAATGTTGCGTAATGCGCTCGCTCATTCCACAAATATTAAAGTTAGAAAACGCAAGTTCAAATAATATGGTGTCTCTCATCACGCTACTTAAGAACTCTATAGTACAGTGGATAGAGTTCTTGCTCTTGTGTACAAGGGGTAAGAACTCTAACCTTGACCCATAGGACCTCCTCCTGAGTCAGGAGCTTGTCTATTTAAATTGAATTGGGAATAAATATGGTCTCTAAAAAGGCCTTTAATGCGGAATTAAATTAAAAAATAACCCTTAAGCAATGTGATGAGCTCTTTAAAGTCTAGGAAAATTTAAATTTTCTGGCCCTATTTTAAATAGAATTAATATTTACGAAAAAAAACTGAGAATGTTGTATGATGAGCTCTTAGACATGCCAGATTTTTTTCGGCCACAAACATCTAGGGAAGATTTAAAATATTTTTATATTAAAATTTTTTTTTTGAAATATATATTAAACTAAATACACTGGCATAATTTTATTTTAATAGATTTAATATTTAAGAAGAATAATGTTGTGTGATGAGCTCTTATACACGCCAGATTTTTTTTCGGCCACAAACATTCATGGATGATTGAAATTTTTTTAAACTAAATACACTGACCCTATTTTAGAATAGAATTAATATTTAGAAAATAAAAACTGAGAATGTTTTGTGATGAGCTCTTACATACGCCAGATTTTTTTTTCGGCCACAAACATCTAGGGAAGATTTAAATTTTTTTATATATTAAACTAAATACACTGGCATAATTTTATTTTAATAGATTTAATATTTAAAAGTGGGAATGTTGTGTGATGAGCTCTTATACACGCCAGATTTTTTTTTTTCGGCCACAAACATTCATGGACGATTGAAATTTTTTATTTTAAACTAAATACACTCACCCTATTTTAAATAGAATATTTAAAAAGTGGGAATGTTGTGTGATGAGCTCTTATACACGCCAGATTTTTTTTGTCACACATTTTTTCCAATAAAGGAACGATCAAATTTCATGTTATTGTAGATATAACTTAATACCTCCCCCACACCAAAATGATATTTTTTTTTATTTTCAGTAATATTTTATAGGAATATATTGAAATAAAAAAAAAAAATAAATAAATAAATATAAAAATGTCTACAACAAAAAAAAAAAAAGACAGGCTTATTAAAAAATAAAAATGTCTAGTAATAACTTAGTTTTCATAAAATAAAAAGAATGTATTTACAAAAAAAAAAAAAAAAAATATAATAATAATGTTAAATGTTAAAATGTTTTCCAAGTTTTTTGTTTACCTTGAATGACTTCAGAGGTGGATGTTTAGAGAGATCGGTGAGAATAAATAGAGAGAGAGAGAGAGAGAGAGAAAGAGAAAGAGAGAGAGAAGAGAGAGAGAAAAAAAAAACTCTTTTAGTCATGTTGTATTTGTGTTATTTTTTTTTTTTTATTTTTTTTCTAATAAAGGGAAGTCTTTACTGATTTTGATCTTCTCGTTATTTTACATTGAATATTTTTTAATGATTCCATTTTTTTTTTCCGGCAATGACCCAATTCAATTGATGAACCACTGTCTCACAGCACACGATGTAAGAACTCTAGCACTGTGCTATGACCCAAGGGCTTAGCTGCAAATCTATAAAAACACAAGATGATATTTTTTTTTTTTTTTTTTAGAATAAAAAATTATTAATAATTAGAGACCGGATTTTTAAGCAAAATGCTTATTGCTCAATTTTATAAACAACCATTTAATTTCTACACGAATTATAAAAAACTAAGATTGCATTTTTCATGCTTTTTTTCCCTTCATGCTTATTTGAACTTATTTATATAATTTTTAAAAATAATTCAAAACATTATTTACCAAAACGTTCATGTAAAACAAATTCTTTAGCAGCTCAGGATTTGTCCCCCCCCCCCTGGACCTACTTACGGGCCCCAGGGCCCCCCTACTCTGGGGGGGCGGCCCTCGTATGGTGGAGGCGGTATTCTGGTGGGACTGACTGCACACTTTCGGTAATTCAAAGTTGCATTCTGTTTTGTTTCCAGAATATTTATACAAAAAAAAAAAAAAATTGTAAGTAGACTCTATTAATTTTTAAAATTTTATATTAAATTTTAATTAGAAGTTTTTATTAATTGTTTCAAGATAAGGAATTTTACTGTTCGGTTGATGTTTAATGTGAAAATTATAACAAAATAAATCAATATTTCATTTTTTTGATTTTATTGACCAGTTAAGACAGTTTCGGCTCATTGCCATCATCAGGCCTGCAAAGAACTATTTTTACATTATTAGCAAATTTTTCATTTTAAGAAATAAAATTCATATTCAGAACATACAAAATGTTATAAGAGTCTTGCAAAAACAGACATTTAAAAATTTTAAACAAAATTTTTTTCTTTACTTTCAATATCAAAAAAAGATTAAACAAAGGAAACAAATTATTTTTAACATTTTTTACCTCAAATCCTTCATTTCCTTCAAAAACAATATTTATCTTTTCAGTTCTATGATTTTTTTTTTTAATTTGTCAAAACATCAGTTGGTTTAGTTTTTGACTTTCCTAAACAAGAGCTTTGTCATATATTTAAAAACAATTCTTAATAATGTTTGTTAGTTAACATTGATGGATTGACACTATAAAATATAAAGATTTACTGATAGATTTCTTTACAAAAACATTAGTGAAGTTAGTTACAAAATGTTATGACTCTTATTTACCAACTCACGCATAGAGCATATTCAATAAAATCAAAAAAATGAAATATTGATTTATTTTGTTATAATTTTCACATTAAACATCAACCGAACAGTAAATTCCTTATCTTGAAATAATTTTATATTAAAATTAATTACCTCCTTTACCCCCCTCCCCCCCGGTATGAGCAGAAGTTGCTTACGAGATGCTTTTTAAAAATTTTTTGCTTATTGAACAACTTTTTATTCAAGATTTTTATGCTTTTTAAGCACTTTTTGCCCATATTTTTATTCTTTTTGTCCGGTCTTAATAATGAAATGCTATTAAAAATCACTTCCTTGCCTCAAATAGCTATTCTGTAAACAAACACTTTAAAGCCAAAGCGTTAATATTTAGTAAAAAGTGTTAAAAATTAATGCCATGTCTAGGAGGATGGCTTTAATATTTTAACGTCGTGTTTAAAATAAAAATGGCGTCACTTAATCAAAAAAGTAAGGTTATGATTTTGATAGCTTTGAAATAAAAGCAACATGTTAACGTCGCTGTTAAAACTTTGTTTTTTTTTAACGCTGATTGTTTTTACATTACTTTTTAACACCCATTGTCTATTTTAAATTTTAACGTCTGTTTTTAGAGAGAATAGACCTGATTGTGTTGAAATACAAGCATTAAGTGTTTTTATACCAATAAGTAATGACATCATCTTGTGTGTTTTTAGTTTTAATTTAACACTTTGGAGAAATAAAAAAAAAAAAATAGAATTTCGATTCTTGCATGGCTGTTCTTATTTTTTTTTGCTTATACAATCTCAGCCACTATTACCTCAAACAGATGGTTAATTAAAACTATAAAAACACTAGGTGATATAATTAATTGATTTAGATTATTGTTATTAAAAGTAAAAGACATATTTTTTTTTTTATTTATTGTAGTAAATAATAATACAAAACAAATGTTATTAAATAACACGTTATCAGCTGAATTAATTAAATTTCAATATCCAAATATTGATCTAGGCTCTAACTGAATCATTCTATTTAACTTAATATCAATTGAACTAATATTAAATTACAAATAAGACACTAGGGGATATGATACACATTTCTATTGTCAACAACAAAAAAATCCCAAAAACCAGCCGCCTAATTCATAAAACCTTAAACAATGTTTTAAGACGATTTAAAAAGCACTAGCCGCGCCGCCCGCCTTTGGTGGGCTTCGCGTCTAGCCAGGGGAATTATGAAAAGAAAATTATTATTACTACGTATTCAAATTCAGTGTCTGCTTGAGGATTTGTTCACATTCAAAGAATATATAAATGCAAATAATACATAATCTCTATACATTTACTATGGGAGAAATCGTAACTTGATGAATTAATAACTCAAAAAGTTATAAGAAATCCGGGACCCGAGTATTTTTCCTAGAGTCTCCATAACGTCCTTTATAAGACTGCGAAATTTTGTTTCAAAATTCCATCGGGAAGACGGCGTGAAAGACGGACAGACAGACAGACGGACACTCCGCTATTATATATATATATATATAGATTTTAGCAAAATCTTAATTCTTAAACATACTTCAGACCTAAAATCCAGATTAAATTCCTATTTTAACTAAAATGCCGAGGCCCCTTGTTTAAGCTCACTAATAAACATTTTCTAAGATTATCTTTTATGTAAAACAATTATTTTGAGAATAATTAAAAAAAAAAAAACAAACTACCCCCTCCCTCCGAAAGGAAGGGGGGGGATTATTTTTGGGGGTCAAAAGGTCAAAAGTTTATCTTAAATTTTTTTTCTTTCTGTATTTCTCAGATTTTCAATTTTTTTTTGATAAAGCTTCCTACAAAAATTTTGATAAAATTTAAAATACTTTCGAAAATAAGTTAACTAACAGTATCTCAATTAGTGAACATGACGCCTGCAGAAACCTGATATTTAATAAGTTAATTTTGTATTATTATTTACTAAAATAAACCCAAATAAAAATGTCTTTTATTATTTTTAATTTAAATCAATTAATCATATCACCTTGTGTTTTTATATAAAAGTTTTAATTATCCATCAATTAATGGCTGTGATATAAGTAAAAAAATTAGATAAGAGTAAGGAACCGAAATTCTATTGTTTTTTTTTTAATTCATCCAAGGTCTTTTTTGCCCTTGGGTCATAGCACAGTGCTAGAGTTCTTGTGGTTCGCAGCCCTCATTTATTTCAATAGAATTGGCTAAATATTTCTAAAAAGACCACAAGGTCTTTTAGTTAAACTAAAACAAAAAAAAACACTATATGATATGTTTAAATATTGGTATAAAAACACTTGGTATTTGATACAATTACTCTAGTGTGTATTGTATGTGTGTATCTAAACGACCATTTATACCAATAAATTTGAAACATATCACCTTGTGTTTTTACTTAACTAAAGATGACACAGCCATAAAAAAAAACGAGATCAAAATCGATAAAGAGTCAAATCTAATCTCCCCTTCAATAAATACAGTATATGTTAAAAAAAAAAAAAATTCTTAAAAATATCGTGTATTTGTTTTTGTTTTATTTATTTTTATTTTTTATTCTTACTTAGCACAGTGCTGGGAACGCAACAACACCAACAAAAAAAAAAAAAATAAATAATAAGAGTGCGAAATGAAATGAGAGGGGGAATGATGGGGGTGAAGGGGGTACAGGATGGTGAAGGGGGTAACAAAAAAATACAATTTTTTTTTCAATTCACGTTTGAAGCACTGTGTTTGTGTGTGTTACATATACTATGTGAAAACACAGAAATAATTTTATCACCGCTCTACTGATTAGTATTAATTAATTAAAACCGCGGATAATAATGATAGAAAGAGAGAGAGATAAAATTATTTGAGGTTAATAAATGTTATTTTATGATTTACATCAACAGATAAAAGAGAATGTGCTTAATAAATTAAAGGCAGTGAGGAGCTTGAAGCCGGTGCTTGAAAGATTGATGGGTATGGTATGTATGGATAGAAATAATTCCAAATGAAATTGAAACACCTCAGTGACGTCACATTTCATAATATGTTGAAACAAGTTTGATTTGAGTACTAGATGATATGTTTTTATATACAGTCTTAGTGGGGAAAAAATATCCTTGATTTCGACAAGTAAATGTCGAGTGTTATTGATATTTCAACAATAAATAAAAACTTGAAATATATCATCTAGTATTTAATATTTGGGATCTATAGATCCAAGGTTTAAAAGATTTTTTGATAGAAATAATGCCGAACTTATTGTATTAAGGTCTTTTGGGGCATCAGAGGCCATTTCTCTCTTTTATTCAATGGTATAGAATTCCATTTTTGTCGCATGAGACGGGATGCGAACCCCTTGACCCATAGTACAAGAGGTAAGAACTCTACCACTGTGCTATGACCCAAGGGCCTTTTTTTTTCATTAAATTTATCTTAAACACCGTAGAATAATAATTTTACCTTTGATGATTGAAAAGATTGAACAATTTATCCCCCGAGGAGAATAATATTTCCCCCTTTTTTTCAGATAGATATCGTAATTTGCATCCGTAATTTCATTGGCAAAAATTGCGTTTAGGGCATTGCCCTGCAACGAGGATTTGAGAGATGGCCAAGATGTAGGTTGTAAGACCAGTCACTCCATGGAAGGATGTGTTACTTCTTTATTGAAAGAACCCCGCATTTTTTTGGACAGTTTAGTCCCTTGTGGCATCAGGGTCTTTTTTTTTTAAATACCATAATTATTCTTTGAAGAATAATTTCTGATAAGAACAAAACTAGTTTTTTTTTAATAACACTAGGTTAAGTTTAAAAAGGTTTTTATTTTTAGCTTATGCTTAACTTAACCTAGTGTTATTTATTTATCTATAAATAGAGAGAATTTATTTAAAAAATGTTGTATATAACGGTGGGTGGCTACATCAAAAAAAATATATACTTAGATATTTGTGCTTGAAAACATACAATTAAAATATTTATTAACCCTCATAATATGTCCCCTGTTGGAAATTAAACCACGGGTCCTTTTCGGCATTGGAGGCCATTTAGATTTTATCAATTGATTGGTAGGTAAATTTTTCCGGCTTACGAACCCCTGACCTACTTGGAGCACAAGAGGTCGGAGCTCTAGCTTTTTCCTGTGCTGTGACCCAATAGTAATTAATACTTATTAACTCGCATATCTGGAGAAAAATGATTGTCTTGGTCGGTAATCGATGGATTTGTATTCCAACATTTACATTACAAGAAATATGAAAAAAAAAATATGGGTGGTGGAATACAAATCAATTAATTGTGGTTCGATCCTCGGCCGAGACAATTTTTTTTTTTTTTTTTTTTTTTTAATTTATATAGGAGAAAGTAGACTTGAAATTTCTCTGTATTTCGG
>JAKCPI010020778.1:0-19837 GCA_023213315.1 Euborellia annulipes
AAAATTTTTTTTTTTAAATTTGGTCCAAGGAATTCTGACAATATAGTTGTTCTCAATAAATATTGATGGTATTTTTTGCCGCCTCTGCGGATAGGAAGATTCATCCCAAATTTTAATGCTATAAATATATAGTTTCAATCAAGGGAGGATACAAAAATGGGTGTAAAGTGGGTAATTACTCCCCCCCCCCCCGAGAAAGCCGAAGGGGGGCTTTGCGACAGAAGTAACATTGTAAGCCTAGAGCGCTCGGAACCTTGCCGATGCTTCCTATGCATTACAATATTATTATATATGACTGGGACACCTTAAAAAACTTTTATTGGCACTGAAGATAGTTACCGAAACGTCTGCCTAGATTAAAGCGTAAAGGTGTTCAATTGATTGACAATTAAATTTTTTTTCTTTTAACCCCTTTTCGGCTACAGAGACCATTTAGGAGTTGAATTTATTTATATAAACATTTCAATAACATAATATCGATGGCTACCAGAGGACGTTCCCCAGGCTGATTGCTCGGGGTCACCAACCCGATCTTTTCGCCTCGCTTTTATTTTATACTTTTATATCCTAAAATTGGTTCTGGTTTAAATCCCTCAGTCGATCGAATTCCTAAATTACATATTCCCTCTCTAATACTATGAAGGCCTAAAGATATTGATACTCCATTCAATACTAATCACAAGCCAACAACCTCATTTAATAAGGACAAAGCAAGAGCAGTAGAAATTCGAAAAATAGTAATAAATTCCTTTGCTATTTTACATAAATTTATTTTTCATGATATTTTATTCTCTCTCTACTTTTTTGTAAGGAATTAGAGTAAGACGAATAAAAATAAATGAATGTATATAAAATTTGCAACAATCCTTTTTTTCTTCTTTTTTATTTCACTTTTTTTTTACGTTTTATTAGAAGAAAATATTTTTTAATAAAGCCACATACGACCGATGAGAGGTCGCCTATTGCAATATTCCTAGACGATGAAAATAGTTTTTTATTAAAAGAAAGAGAGAGAAATTCCGGTTTATAAGAAAAAAAAAATTAATCAACACTTTTTTAATCAATAATAAATTACCCTCTGGTTAAATTAATTTTCTAAAATTAATGAAAAATTTTTTCCTGATGCTGTTTTATTGAAGAAGATTTCCCTCTCTTGACTATAAAATTGAGTTAGTTATGAAATTAAGTATAATTTTCCATTTTTATTTCCTTGTACGAGGTAAATGAAAGTCCAAAAATCAACGAAAATATAAATTTTGACATCCAATTTGACTAGTTTAAAATGATTCACAGGAAGAGAGGATGTCAGCCAAAAGGAGAGCCTCTATCGAATAAAAATCTCAATTCAGAAAACGTTTCGGTTTTAAGTAAAAATATATTTTGAATATTTTTTCGTGACATCTAGTACGTGTATGTATCATCTATTGCAATAGTATTGAGACTAAAGCCCGGTAGTTAGGAAGCCCAACTGGCACACTAAAGCTTTCTTGTCTAGTGAGAAATAGCTTTTTCAAAGCAGAAAAGAAGCTTTAGTGTGCGTGTGACATTTGGGCTGCCTAACTACCAGGCTTTTACTATTGCATGATGGTATATATCTTGCATAACTCAAGAACGGTTAGTTGTAGAAAGTTGAAATTTTGTATTTAGGACTGTTGTAACATCTAATTGTTCATCTCCGAATTTGGTTGCAATGGGTTGTGACAAATGAGCACTTTAGGTTTTTGTAGAAATTTATAAAAAAAATTTTTGAATTTTAAAAATTTGATTGCGGGTTCTTTTTAACGTATTAAAAAAGTAGTTTTTAGTTTTTTCGAAATATTAAATAGTTTTTGAGATATTTGATAAAATATACATGTAATTTTTTGAAATTTATTAAACCATTACAAGGTGTAAGTCATCAGAAATTTGATTGGGATTTTTCATGAAGACTGGACTAAGCAAAAAAATAAAATACAAGTCGTTCACATATTACGTAAGGCCCTTTTTGACGATTTTCTAGTCCCCCCACCCCCCTCATGGCACAGTTAGTCACATACCAGCCCTACAAATATTGTTACAACATAGGTTTACCCCCCCCCCTCCCGAATAAAATTTTTTATACAAAATTCATCATTTTACTTTTTTTTTTTTTTTTAGAATTTTCCCTCGTGACTCAAATAATCACTCCAATTTTTCCCTGTTGTGGAAATCATTCGACCTTTTTTTTTAAATTTTATATATTCAACTTTGAATTGTTATGTCACACTTAGAGAAACCCTCGGGTCCCCCATGTCATAATTAGTAACGTTTTGGCCAGACCCCTCAAACGCGTTATGTTAAATGTGGACGATTCCATATAGGTAAGAGAAAGTAAAAGTTATATTTTATTAATGATCGGATTTTAAATTATAGACTATATTTGATCTGAATTTTATTGCTCTAAAAAAATTTAGTGAAACTGTTTGAATTTTTTTTTTTATTTTTTTACTTTTTTTCTGATCAAAATCTTTTATCTATATTCGTTAAAGAAGGTGACATGAACGATTCAAAGATCCCCACCCCCTTTAGAAGGATATTCTCACTTCAATATAAAAAAAAGATATCTCGACTTATCCAAGATTCAATAACGAACACACACGGGCAAAAAAGTCAATAAACTTTTTTGCATGCAATTGCTATTTTATAGCTATTACTATTATTTGCTTAAGAATGAATTCTTTCAAAGTGTAGCCCAAGTGAATTCCAGAAGTGTGTTTTCAGTTCACCGATCGATAAAAGCTTATTATTTTTTTAAACAAAAGAAAATGACCTTCCCAATAGGGAATATGAAACGAATTGACCTAGTATTTTTGAACTAAACCAACGAGCACCTCAAACTCTAAAATATTATAAAAAAAATTTCTTTGCTCAATCTGCTTTGAATTCTCTCGAAAAATATACAAGCGCATTCATTTCAATATATCGATTTTTAATAGAAAATATTTTTCGTGAAATGTTCGAATGTGTTAAAACTGGGAAATAATGGAGTATTAAAAAATCTGGTGTGACCGGCACACAGCCCACAACACACTGTGCTTGTCACACCAGATTTTTCGTGTCGACATGTATTTAGTTTCCGACAGTACGGTATATTCGATTTTCAAGATGTAAAATTTATAAGTATGGGAAAATATTTATATTTTGTTACCATGGCAACCATTTCCTATCTTTTCTATGGAGTACAAGAGTAAAGTGGTCTTCAGAAGATTTCAATGGAAAAATTAGAAAATACATTTTATAGAGAATCTAAAAAATAATTGATTTTTGAATTTAAAAAAAAATCGTTGCGAGCCAATTTTGAGAAAAATCGAAAAAAACTGAAAAAGTGCATCAGTAAAGTACTAGTACTCTTTGGTCGATTTTGATCAAAAGCTTCGTGTCACGTCCCATGGGGGTGCCTAACTTAAATATAAAATTTCAACCTCCTAGCTCTTTTCGTTCTTGAGATATTTTGTTCACAGACACACAGAGACAGACAGACCATGTCGCGAAAACCACTTTTTTGGATTCAGAGGACCTCAAAACGTGTAGATCCATCAAAATCTCGACATCGAATTTTTGACATGAATCCAATACTTTCTCTCTATATTATAGAGGTAAGAGAAAGTAATAAAATCTTAATTTTAGTGTGTTTGGAATACTAAATTTACAAATTTCTCTTGTAAATGATAACTACTCTGATATACTTTTTAAACAGCAACTAAAAATAGTTGATATATGAATTTTAATCAAAATCGTTAGAGACAATTTTGAGTAAATCGAAAAAAACTGAAAAGGTTCTTTAATAAAGTACTAGTAATTGTTGGCCGGATTTTGTTCAAGATCTTAATTTTAACTGTCCGGTACCTAACTTAATATATAAAATTTCAACCCAGAGTAAAAATTATTAAAAATGATCGAGGGATACACAAACCCGCAGCAGGTCTGCATAGTGAACCTTGAGGGACACACTCCCCACAGGGATACACATTTTTTCTCATTATATATAACATATATAGGTAAGAGAAAGTAAAAATCTCTTCAAATTGACATTATTTTACACTATCAAGTAATTATATTTATGTAAAATATTGAATACGAAAATCTTCGAAATTAAAAAGAAATAATAATAATAAAGAACTACTCACATTAAGTGGTGACTGCACTGCAAGAAGTGAATCTCAGGCGCCGATCTCCTTCCTCTAAGCGAATCGATCTCCCCGCGAAGCGATGCACCTTCATCATCAACAATACTGCATCTAAAAAATAAAATAATCAATATTAGAACAATTTACTTTCTTCTATTACTTTTAAATAATCTTGGTATTAATTATTAGTAGATTTAATTATAATAAAACTAATTTTTATATCAACCCTAAGGCTACAAGTTTCGGTTGCTAATTGTACCATATTCAGGAGTTAGAAATCAACATAAAACTACTCAGAAGTTTGCATTAGATAAAGTCAAAAGGGATGAAATTTTTTAGTGGAGAGATAAAATAAATATAAAATTTTTTGAACTGAAATAAACCTCTTAGAAAATACACAATCCTAGAGATTGATATATTTAATGTAGTTTATTTTTATGTCCACGGTTCTTAACCTGTGGAACGAGGGTGTTTGTATGTTTCAGGGCAAACTGTTTTTCGGACAAACTCTCTACAGACAACAAATGTCCAATTATAGAGAGCGATGGGTTTAAAGATTTTGTTCAAGACCTTAATTTAACTGTCCGGGACGGTACCTAATATATAAAATTTCAACCCCGAGTAAAAATTATTAAAAATGATCGAGGGATACACACGCCCATATCGTAAGATATAATATTTTGAGTGAATGAAGAAAAAATTTTATTTCCAAATTCATTACCTAAATCTCTAAAACACTGGTCAGGGACGGATTAAAGGGGAGGAGGAAGAGAGGGGCGACTCATCCGAGAAAAAAATTGAAAAGGTTTTAAAAACAAGTTATCCAAAGAAATTATGATTTTTCGTCTAAAATATATTTTAAATTATGAATTCAAGTCACAAATCACCTTAACGGTGCTAGTATTTGAGGATATTATTTAAAAAATTTTCATCTCCAAAGAAGCCCTTCTGTAAATTGAATCTTCCAACGAACAGCCCCCACCGAAAATCGAATCCAGTCCCAGGCGACAAAAATTTATTTAAATTGAATTGGCTACCAACCAATTTAAATAAATAGGAACGGGGTCTAAATAGCCTGATGGTCAAATTGCCTTCTTTTTATTTATTTATTTAAGGTCTTTTTCGGCATCTATGGCCTTTTTGACTCCGTTCCTATTTATTTAAATTGATCAGTAGCCATTTTATAAAAGGTTGAAAAAATTCACAATTCATTCACAATTTTTTTTTTATATTTTATATCAAGTTAATATTTTTGACATATAAAAAAAAAAAATTTGAATGATTTGAATTGAACTTGAATGGCCTAGATGCTGAGAAAGACCTTAAATAAAAAAAAACCGCACTCACCGACAAAATTGCATTAATCCGTCCCTAACACCCTTTCTGTAATTAGCACCCCTTAGAGGCTCAAAATATATTCTCGCACCCAAGGGCGGATACAATGGGGGTTATTACCTCCTTTACACCCTCCCCCGAGATTCGAGAAAAATATTTTTTTTTTTTTGGGAAAAAATTTTATTTTTAATGTAAAATTTTAAAAATTATTACTTAAAATTTTGATTTGTATATATTTTCTGGAAAACAAGTACAGAATGCGCATTTAAATTACCGAAATAAAGAAAAATTTATGTGCTGTGCGACCAGTCACACCAGATTACCCCCCTCCTCCTCGAGAAACATCTCTGGATTCGCCCTTGCTCGCACCCCCTATAACCCGTCCACCAAAAAAAAAGTTATCCCTTTCAGGTTTTGTAAATTTTCAAGCTGTTGATCTATTGCGTAAAGAAATGAAAATATTTCTATAAATCGACTAGCACCCCTCAAAATGCTTTATCACAACTCTGGGGGTGCAGCCACCTCTTGTTAAGAACCACTAATCTAAAATATAGGTAAGAGAAAAAAGTACGATAAAATGAGATTTTCAATTTTAAAAAAAATTTCCAAAACTTTACTCATTAAAAATATTATTTAAACCCGGGTCTATATATTAATGAATATCTATAAGGGGATGCGTGAGTTGAGGGGGATCGAATTATATCTAAATACTAACAAAGCAAGTATATTCTCGAAAACTGCCATGTTTCGCCTCAGAAAAGTAAACATATTAAAAAAAAAAAATCTGAATTTTTTAAACTTTTAATTAGGGGAGGCGAGTGGAGAAATTGCTTAAGAAAAGCATTCAGTCAGTGAAAAAAAATTCCACCTCCAAAAATCACAATTTTTACTATACCACTGACGAAGAGATAAAAGTTTTTAAGAATTTTATTAATAATAATATATTATAGGAGAGCTAAATTCTCTGTTAGAGGGGGGGTGAAGAGGGAGAGAAATTAATCCATTTGCTTAAATGTAAACAAAAAAATAATTTTCTATTTTAAATTTAATTTTTAAAGAAAAACTATTTGTTTATTAGAAGGGTGATTTTTACCCTTTCTCACCCTTTCCCCTTGGTACACGACTTGATTATAGAGTTATATTTAAAAATTTGAATAATTTTGTATACCTTAAGTATATTTTAAAGAGAGAAAAAAAAATTGAAAATAAAAATTTAATCCATTATGCAAATGAGATATGCAGATATTAAATACCTTAATAATAAGATGACCAGACGGGGAGTAATGAGTTTGGGGGATGGTCGTCTTATTTGCACAAATCACAACACTATATAAAAGAAACTAACACGAGAGAGAGAGAGACACGAACAAACGAATGACTCATGGCTCGACTCTAATTCAACTGAAAGACAGCCAGCCGCCTGTCAGTTAGGCAGCCAGCAAGCAGGTTCTAGTAGCATCGTTCTCTGAACGCCCAAGAATAAAAATTATCAAATAAATTCTCTATTTATAAAAATACAATTCACTTGCAAACTAACGGGAATTTATTCTCTTGGGAATAAATTCTAAATTAAATAACTATTAAAAGACTCACTTCATTTTTTTTTTTTTTTTTTTTTTTTAATAAAAAACATTTACACTTTTCCAATTCAATTTCATTTATTCATTATTTAATTTAAATGTATTAATATAAAAATAATTAAATCTATTTTAATTCCAGGGTTATTAGATCATTCAATCTTAAGTCAGTTATTCAAGGGATGAGTAATTAGGCAGCCAAACACAAAAAAAACAAAATTTTTTAATTTTCTCTGTCGACGTTTCGAACGCTCATCGCGCTCATCATCAGGACCTACGGTCAACAAATATTATTTATTCATATATTAAAAAGATTTACATAGACAATATTGCATCAGAGTATAATTACTTATAGCTAGAAAAGTCATAAGCTTAGATGGATATAGCATGTCATATACAGATATTGATATATAAATAAATACTGATGATACATCAAAATAATATGAATATCTATAAAAATTTTCTTAACAACTGTAAACAACAAAGGATTCCACAACAAATTGCAAAATTACAAGTTAGGCCTTTTATCAATTATTTTACAATTATAGTTAGGCATTTGCTGTTTTTTAACCGAATGAGATTCTCTGCTGACCGATTAGTTATTTAAATATACTTTGTCCCCATTCAATTAGTTAAGAATTCTAAAAATATAAAAATTAAAGAGAAAAAAATTTTGTTGTGTAAATTTAGAAACATTAAATATTTAAATAACTAATCGGTCAGCAGAGAATCTCATTCGGTTAAAAAACAGCAAATGCCTAACTATAATTGTAAAATAATTGATAAAAGGCCTAACTTGTAATTTTGCAATTTGTTGTGGAGTCCTTTGTTGTTTACAGTTGTTAAGAAAATTTTTATAGATATTCATATTATTTTGATGTATCATCAGTGGCGTACCGAGGGGGGGGGGGGGCGGTCCGCCCCAGGTCCCGAGCCGGCATAGGCCCCCATATATTTATAAAAAAAAAATTAATGAAAATTTCTCTTTGAGAGGCCCCGGGGCCCTCAGGGCTGAATTAAAAACGGAAAAATTTAGATAAAAAAAAAAAACAAAATTTAATGAAAATTTCTCTTTGAGAGGCCCCGGGCCCTTGGGGTTCAGGGATATACGCTATTTTAAAAATATTTTTGTGTATGGAGAAGAAGGATATTTAAAGATTAGCACCCCCCCCAAAATTCAATATAAGCCCCCCTCTTCTAGTGCCGCCCCAGGCCCCCGACTGCCTCGGTATGCCTCTGTGTATCATCAGTATTTATTTATATATCAATATCTGTATATGACATGCTATATCCATCTAAGCTTATGACTTTTCTAGCTGTAAGTAATTATACTCTGATGCGCCCACGGGGCGTGGTGTAGAGGTTAGCGTGCTAACCTCATATACCAAACGTCGCGGGTTCGGACCCCAGGCAGTCGATGATTTATTTAAGCCATCTGGATACCAGATGGCTTAAATAAAAATGCCTGGACCCTAATATATATAAATTCATAAATAACGGTTATCGTAAATGTCTTATAAGGCCTGAGCTGCCGAAAAGACAGTGTGAATGTGTGTGTGAGTGTGAGTGTGAATGAGAAAAAAGTGTGAATGTTAAAAAAAAAAAAAAAAAATACTCTGATGCAATATTGTCTATGTAAATCTTTTTAATATATGAATAAATAATATTTTATGACCGTAGGTCCTGATGATGAGCGCGATGAGTGTTCGAAACGTCGACAGAGAAAATTAAAAAATTTTGTTTTTTTGTGTTTGGCTGTCTAATTATCATCCCTAGAATACATTCACATCAGCCATATCCAGTTATATTCACTTTAGTCAGTTTTTTTTTTTTTTTTTATTATTAAAATGATTAATATATTATTATTAATTAATTTTTTAACATTTTGAAAAATATTAATATTTCTCATTAAGCTTCAATCAATAAATAATAATAATTATTGGTCTTTTTTTCTTCACCTTTCTTTGAATTGGACGGAGGTTTATTTATTTGTTTGTTTAATTGCTCCGCACCACTAAACAAATCCTTTGCCCTCGGGCTTGGCGTAGTGTATCTTACTCTATAATTAATATTTATTAATTCACATTTTTGGGGCCAAGTTTACTAAACATTACATCATGTATTAATAATAATATTCGGTAGACCCCGATTGTGCCATATTTTTACTTTCTTTTAACTCTATACGGTATATTCATGTCAAGTGGTTTTCGAAACATGGTCTGACTCTGTGTGTGTGTCTGTCTGTCTGTCTGTGAACAAAATATCTCAAGAACGAAAAGAGCTAGGAGGTTGAAAGGGTCGTAACACGAAGTTTTTGAACAAAATCAACCAAAAAGTACTAGTACTTTACTGATTCACTTTTTCCGTTTTTTTTTTTTTTTTTGTCTGGCGTGACAAGCACAGTACACCACTTTCGAATACTGAAAATAAGAGAAAGTTGTGTGCTGTTCGACCAGCACACCAGATTTTTTAAAGTCTCTGTTTTTATATATTTTCGAATAAAGTTTTTATTTTGAACATTTTTTTAATAAACTTCTAAAGCTAAAAAGAATAAAGTACTTTTTACTATCGGTCGATTATTTTGCTTTTCAAATGTATGATACTCACAAGTCAGATATTTTTTTAAAAAGTTTACAAAATAGTTTTGAGATGATAATAATATAAAAGTATGACACAGGTGTGACCATTTGGTATTTTTCCCGTAGTCATATCGGTTTATTTCTTTTAATAAAACACGCAGATATATATTTTTATATATATTTTTTTTTTTCTTTAGGCACATTAGTCAAATAAATTGGTTTTTTTTTTCTCTAAAACCCTCTCTATCTGTAAATGCAGAACACGTATATGTATTTTGTTCTGATCCAATGAATAATAACGATACGATAATACAGCTTAACTTTGAGATATTTACATAAGAAGAAAGTTAAGCAAAAACAAGAAAAAAAAAATAATGTATTGATTCCAGAAACCGTAGGAAAAAAAATATGGAAGGTAAGCCGTTTTGGTGGAAGCCCGGTTTGGGTCAAAAGGATCAAGCAAACAGAATGGAAGAAGTCCTTAAAGGGAGAGAGAAAATATGCGAATTAAGAGGATTCCTTAAATGAGTCATCTCTAAGCTCGCAAAGATTCAGCATCTTTTACCTCTCACCCCCAAACCCCTTGTTATTTATTTATTTATTTATTTCCATTAAACTACGGCAATAAAATCAGAGGCATTTTAAGGCTAACGGAAAATTTAAAGATGGAAAGTGCGATAATTTTAAGGGTGAAAGTTGGTAATGGGGAAAATAAAGGCTAGACTAAATAAATAATAATTTTATGAACTCACTCGTTCGTTCAAAAAGGTAATAAAAATTTGTAGTTCTAAAATATAGGTCCTAAACAATTGATCTGGTTTTTTTTATTCTTTTTATGAATATAAATATACTGTAAATATAGCTGGTTGTACAGTAGGGTGGGCTAAAAAAAAATTACGCTCAGAAGTTATATCTATTCCATTATCGGTATAAAATTTGATCATTTACAGAAAGATGAAACCTTTAAAACGTGTATTTCTCTGGAAAATTCATTTTAGGCGTGCGCGATAATTTTAATCTATTTATATAATTCGCTAATGTCCGTCTGTCTGTCTGTCATGCTCTATTTGGACAATTTCCCTTTGGAAAACAAATTTTACATACAGGGGACCTCAAAACGTGTATATCCTTCAAAATCTCAACATCGAATTTTTGACATGAATCCAATATATGGTATAGAGGTAAGAGAAAGTAAAAATATGGCACAATCGGGGTTTACCGAATATTATTATTAATACATGATATAATAATTAATAAAAATGATCGCAATACTTTCTCTCTCTATATATATCATATATAAGTTAAGAGAAAGTAATTAATTCTAGAGTAAGATACACCAAGTCCGAGGGCAAAAGATTTGTTTAGTGATGCGGAGCAATTAAACAAACAAATAAATAAATCTCCGTCCAATTCAAAGAAAGGTGAAGAAAAAAAGACTTATTTCGGGCCAATAATTATTATTAGGCCTATTTATTGATTGAAGCTTAATGAGAAATATTAATATTTTTCAAAATATTAAAAAAATTAATTAATAAATTTTATATAGAATATATTAATCATATTAATAAAAAAAAAAACCAAACTGACTAAAGATTGAATGATCCCGAGTCGAAATCGAACGCCTGGTTTGAGTCTACAAAACCTCAGAATCTAATTGTTGTCTAAGTAGACTTAACAGAATCAAACTAGGATTTGAAAGCATGGTTTCTATGGGAATTTGATAGTCTGGTTTGGTTCTAACAAGTCTACTTATGTCCCTTTTTGACAAGTTTAGACTCAGACCAGGTATTCGAAATACTAGTTTAAGTCTACCAGATCTACTATTACGACCAGCAGTACTGAATGCTGGAATCCTAGTTTAGGCCTATAAATTCTCATTTAAAATTTGTTTATATACATATATACAGAGTGACAAAAAAGTTCTGATAATTTTGTTAGATTAGCAAAGAGGTATGCTTGTTTTTTGGCAATGAGAAAAATAACTTTTAGAGTGTTTTCTTCAAATATTTCGAAGACATTTAATAGCACTTCACCGCTGATGAAGAAGTCCTATTAAATGCCATCGAAATATTTGAAGAAAACACTCTAAAAGTTATTTTTTCTCATTGTCAAAAAACAAGCATACCTCTTTGCTAATTTATACAACTTGGCACTCCACATTCGAAATTTTTTACTTTCTCTTATATGTTAATATATATAGAGAGAAAGTATTGGATTCATGCCAAAAATTCGATGTCGAGATTTTGATGGATCTTCACGTTTTGCTCTTCATTTCGCTACAATTAAATTCTTAAATAAAAGAAAAATCAAATTAATCTTTAAATAAAATATTTTTTGTTTAAATATCAATTTTCTTTAATTTGAGAATAAGATAACATATATTTAAAATATTTTAAAAATTCCAAATGCTCTTCGTGTCGATTTCAATATTTCTGGAGATTCATTACTGAAATTGTTTTAAAGAAAATATGGATGTAAAAATGAGTTTCCATCTCTAAAATAAATCACATTAATTTTTATCTTGACTGTATATGTAGGCCTATACCATTAGCTATCACGTGTGGAAAAATATTTTTCTTTTCAGTAAGAACTTCATTTAGTTCTCTGGAAATGTGAAAAATATATAAATTAATTTTATAAATTTATAATCTTTTTTAATTTGTCTTCTTACCTTTCAAAATGACATGAATGGCCAATGTTCCTTGTATTCATTTATTAAAATTAAAGTGGCTTCTTCAGGCCAATGTGTTTTTACAACTAAAATTTATATTGAATATAATTGAAAAAATTAAATAGAATATAAGATAACATATATATAAATAAAATAAAAATAACAGCTAACCTTATCATTTTGTTTTGGCTTGTTTTTATAACGTTGACCCTTAAATAAATAAAAATAATTAATAATAATAAAGAAAATTAATGAAAAAAATGAAAATAAAACTTAAAACTTACTTCTTTTTTATCGATAATAAATCCAAATATCCAAGGAATGAAAGAAAATGAAAGGTGGTCATCTATTAAAGCTTTGGCGCTGAGATCGCACTGTTTTTAATTTTTACCCGAGAGGATTAGAAGGTTCAAACCAGTACTTCCCGAGTCAAAATCGAACGCCTGGCTTGAACCTTTTAGTCCTCAATTGAAGACTGCAAGGTTCAAGCCAGGCGTTCAAGTACTGGTTTGAACCTTCTAATTCTCCTAGCAGGCTCAGTAGGCTCAAGCCAGGCTTTCAATTTTGACTCAAATACTGGTTTGAACCTTCTAATTCTCCTGGTAGGTTTAGTAGGCTTTAACCAAATTTTAATCCTATCAAATAACAAAGGAATTGAGGACTAAAAGGTTCAAACCAGGCGTTCAAGTACTGGTTTGAATCTTCTAATTCTCCTGGTAGAATCAGTAGGCTTTCACAAAATTGTAAATAAATAACATCCCATCAAATAACAAGGGAATTCAGGACTAAAAGGTTCAAACCAGGCGTTTATCGAAAAAAAAAAATTTTTTAAGAAAAATATTTTTGTTTTTTTTTTTTTTTCTCCCCACTAAGGTTGGGGCCGAATATTGGTTTGGTTTTGGTTTCGGCTGTCTTGTTTCGGTCGGACCCTAATAAAAATACAGTAGGCCTATCATCAATATGGAAATATTAAAGTTAAATTAAAAAATCAATTGAGATGATTTCAAACTCAATAGCTCATATATACATAGGCCCCGGAACTGGGGGGGGCAGGGTACATTGCTCCCCCCTGGCATCCTATAGGGGGAGGGGGGGGCAGAGGGGGGCAATATGTCTTCTTTTATTTCATTTATTTTTAAAAATGATATATTTTTACTTTTGAAAAAAAATTAAAAGAGTAAGAAATTCATTTTTTTCCAAAAAATTTTTTGCCTCCCCCTGATTCAAATTCGTTCCGGCGCCCCTGCATATATACTCATATAAAGCAGTGGTTTCCAAACTTTGTTACAATGCCTCCTTTAAAAATATTTAATCGTATGACCATGGGCGTAACTAGAGAATTGTTTTTTGAGCGGGGAGCCCCATCTGGGGGGAGTCCCCCGGATCTCCCTAGTTACTCCCTTGCGTATGACGATTAAGCCCCGTTTCCATTACAACAAAACTCTCTGCGACATGTCGCGGCACATGTGCCCGGCACAAGTTGCAGAATGGAAACGGTCTGGCACAAGTCGCGGCACAAGTGCCCGGGACAAAAATGTCGCAGCCGACTGCGCGACAAAACATGTGCCCGCGACTTGTGCCCGGAGAATGGAAACGGCCTGCGACTTGTGCCCGGGACTTGCGCATGCGCAGACCACTGTTTACATCCTCCTGACAGCAAAATCTAACCTCTCTGTCTCAGATTCCAACGTGTGTTTCGCGTGGATCAGTGTGTGTTTTGTTTTGTGTAGTTCTTCCCCGTTTATTTGTACGTATTATCACTGTAATGGAGTGGACCAAATGCCGTACTACCAAACTGATCGAACTGTTTGAACAGGAGTCTGTTTTGTGGAATGTTCGAAGTGCACATCACAAAAACTCAAACAGCCGTGTTGATGCCCTGCAACGAATTGCTGAAGCATTAGGCTCAAAAAGTGATGAAATAGAAAAGAAACTGAGTATTTTTTTTTTTCCCCAACATCTGTCTCAAGGAAATGGAAACAGTAAAACAAAACCGTGCGACATGTGCCGGGGACATGTGGCCGGCACAAGTCCCCGCGACTTGTAGGAATGGAAACGTACCTTAATACAAAAAAATTTTTAATGCTTAAAAAATATAAATTTATATAAAAATATTTTTTTGTGATTTATTCCCATTTATTATTTTATTTATAAAACTAGTAATCATTTGGAAAATTTCTCGCTTTGGCTAATCGAAAAAAAAAACTGAAAAACTACATCAGTAAAGTAGTAGTACTTTTTGGCCGATTTTCACGCCCTAGGAAAGTGCCTAACTTAAATATAAAATTTCAACTTTCTAGATCAATTCCTTCATACTTTCAATTGAACCAAGACAGACAGATCATGTCGCGAAAACCACTTTTTTGGATTCAGATGACCTCAAAATAAAGTAAATGTAAAGTGTATATCTATCAAAATCTCGACATCGAATTTTTGACATGAAACCAATACTTTCTTTCTATATATATTATTCCACGGATGGTGCTGCGGGCGGCAAACGAAAAAAAATTTTTGGTTCCGCGGGCGGCAAAAATTTCGCGTCTCTAAGAAAAAAGGTAAAATATTTTTTCGGACGGAAAAAATTTTGGTTCCGCGAAAAAAAATTTTTGAGATCAGGCCCCCAAAAAAAAATTTATATATACGCCCCTGATAAATTCAATAAATAGAATCCAAAATAAAAGCCTCAGAATCATCACCGATCCTCGACCAGGAAGAAACAACACTATCATCAGGACAGCATTGGAAATAGAAGACCTCAATAAATTCTTGGAAAAATCATCGCAAGATTCAGCCAGAAGACCCTAAACCACTCAAATCCTCTAATAATTACATAGTTATCATTTAAAAACCCCAATTAGTTTAATTTTTATTTTAGTTTTAGGTTATAGTTAATGAGAAAAATATCGGAGAGTTTTCTTTCTGTAAGAAAAACCACCATAAGTAAATTGTAAAATCAAAAAATGAATTAATGCGGTATGGAGCCTCAATAAGTTAGGGGAAAATACATTGTTAATGTACAAAAAAGTGTATTATATTGAATAAAAAAAGCAGAAATAAAATATATTATTAGACTATTATTATTATTATAATTGATACCGGCGTAGTTCAACATGCTTCCCCTCCCCTCTCCCTACCTTTGGCATTACTTAACTGCAAAGATGGGTGGGTGTTGATTTACTCCATTGTAAGACCACGCCGGAATTTTTTATATTTTCAAAGAGTGTTTACAATTTTTTCCTATGATATATTTATTTAGAGAAGGGCTGGCTATGGCCCTGCCTATATAAGTCCATAAAAATTTGATTAGATAAAATTTATAAATTTCTGTTGAACTTACATGGAGAAGATGATGATTAAAGGATAGTGAAGAGTAGAAAGGAGATTATGTTTTGAAGCTAGGATGTCATCTCGTGGTCACAAATAGCCCTTCAAACCAACCCAATCGCCAGCTGAAAAAAATTAATGATATCAATAATTAGAAATAAATATTAATACATTTGGTGGAAAAAATGTTTCAATGTCTTATTTATTCCAAGACGGGTTCTAAAAAATTAAAATAGTAATTTAAAATATTTTAATAAAAGGAGAAAGGTGGTAAGAATTGATTTTTAATATCTTTCTTTACTAGTCTCTATATTATAAGATTAATATATAAAATAATAATTAAATTATTTTATTAAAAGGGGGTGTTTTAAATGTTTATTATATATATCAAAAAACATTAAATTAAAAGAAAATAATTACTTTAAAAATTTCATCATTTTGTTTAAAATATTAACTAGACATGTAATAACGGAAAAAAAATGTTGGCAATACAAAGCAAATATGAAACTACGAAGATGAACAAATCGAACGACAATCAAAAGGGACCACATCTAACAATACATGCATGAGTGAGAAAGAGATAAAATAGAGCGCTAGTTTTGCAATATAGGAAAAAGAAACGACGCGACGCTACCCTTGAAAGTGAAAGTTGTATTCCCACTCTCATATGCATAGGGTTCGAAAATCATCTCTATCAGTCATCAAATTAGATTAAATTTTTATGAATAATTACAACAAAGCGAAAAATAATACAAAATATAATAAATTAATTGAAATGTATAATTCATGTGTTCTTTTTTTATGATTCTCAAACAATTCATTCTAGCCACTAAAAGATAATAAAAATAAAAAGGATTCAAAAGGAAAATAAATACCCAGAGAGGTGATGAGGAGGTTGGCATTAAAATGGAAATAATCCAGGGGAAAAGGCATCGTGGATGGATTGTAGCGATTGCATCTTTGTAAGCTTGCTAATCAGGCGGGTAAAGAGAATGGATCTCTTTGAGAGGCTGCTTGGCAGACCGTGCAGCGCCTACTGAAGGCGAAGGCGCTGCAGAGCGACTAGTGGGAAACAAACGAAACAATGGCGCCACCTGGCAGGGACGGATTAAAAGTGGGGGAGGGGCGGAGGGGGCGACTGCCCCTCCGAGAAAAATTGAAAAAGTTTTAAAAATTAGTCATCTAAAGAAATTATGCTTTTTTTATCTAAAATATATTTTTACATTAATTTTAAACTATCAATTTTAAGTCTCAAATCATTTTATTTAAAAAAATTTTCATCCCCAGAGAGGCCCTCCTGTAAATTTAATCTTTCAACCAACCGCCCATACTGAATTTCCGTCCGTTTTATTTAAATTGAATTCTCAACCAATCAATTTAAATAAATAGGGACGGGGTCTAAATGGCCTCCGATGCCGAAAAAGACTTTAAATTAAAAAAATCTGGTGTGATGGTCCAGAGCACACAACTTTCTCTTACCTTCGGTAATGTACTTCGGTTGTGTACTGTGCTTGTAATATTTTGTGTGATTTTTTGTGTCGACATATGTTTAGTTTCCGCCGATATATTAAAACTCATGTGAATGTTAAAAAAAAAAATGGCAAAATGAGAATATAAACATCTAAAAAATAAGTGATTTTTGAATTTTAATCAAAATCGTTGGAGTGAATTTTGAGAAAATAGGAAAAAACTGAAAAAGTGAATCAGTGAAATACTAATACTTTTTGGCCGATTTTGTTCAAAAGCTTCGTGTCACGACCCAGGAGGATACCCAAATTAATTATAAAATTTCAACCTTCTAGCTCTTTTCGTTATTGAGACATTTTGTCCACAGACACACACACAGACAGCCCATGTCGCGAAAACCACTTTTTTGGACTCAGGGGACCTCAAAACGTGTATATCCACTCAAAATCTCGACGTCGACTTTTTTTTGACATGAATCCAATACTTTCTCTCTATATATATTCATATATAGGTAAGAGAAAGTAAAACGTTGGGAACCGCTGGGCTATATAAAGAAGAGAAGTTTACTTATTTGACACGAGAGGCGCCACTAATCAAAGGCGCATCCTAGTTATGCAAAATCTTTTTAAAAAATCTGGTATGACTGGAAACACACACAGACTGACCATGTCGCGAAAACCGCTTTTTTGGATTCAGAGGACCACAAAACGTGTATATCCATCAAAATTTCGACATCGAATTTTTGACATGAAACCAATAAAATATAACAGCCATGAAACCAACACTTTCTCTCTCTAAATATTAACATATATAGAGGTAAGAGAAAGTAAAAAGAAACTATCTTTGCCTAATTTATGAGGATGGGAACAATAAAAAGTAAAAAATATTCAAGCCTTAAAAGAATTAATAGTTTGCAATTAAATAATTATCTTATAAAAAAAAATATAAAAATATTTTCTCTGGTATATTTTCTATGAAAAATTTGTGATTTCAAAAATTAATATCTTGTCCTATATAGATGTTTAATGATATCATTTACCAGATGATAGTTTTATAAATTTAGGTAGATAATAAAAAAGGGATGATTAAAAAATGAATATTTATAAATGAATCTTTGTTTGTCTCTTGACATTTGTCATGTTTAGCAGATATTGATAAAATGATAAACATCCACCCTCTTTAATTTGATTTCTGTCTTTAATACAAATATTATAAATGGCATAGCTTGGCTTTTTTGTGTTTATTATAATATTATTTGTGAGATGAACGTGTGCTTTTAGAATACGAATGTTGTTTTGGCAGCGAAAACAATCCATTTAAGAGAGATAATATAATAAATTGATCAAGAATATGTGACGACCGATTGAATTAGCTTGGCAAAAGAGATATGCATGTCCAAAGAGGACTGTACTAGAAAAGGAATTGAATTAAAAGGGCGCTGGACGCACGTGTCGCTTAACACATTTATCGCACTTAATTCGTTTAAGCTCGGCTTTTTTTTTAGGAATGAGAGAGAATTAAAAAAAAATCGTTGGATATTTGAATATAAAATTCAATGTTAGATATAAATCTAAAAAAAATTTTGTATATTCAAATATTTAGAGATTAAAAAAAGTATATAATGCAATTGATTTTTTTAGGGTGAATTCAGAAAGAAGAGCATTCATTACATTATTAATCAATTTGAATTGGAAATTAAGATTCGACCAGTTCAATTGAACATTTTATTATGGAACTATAATAATTATTATTATTTTAAATTAACATTAAAATTTATATTCACCAATTTAGAATATTATGTAAATTACAAAGTGCAATTAAATATTATTTAAATTATGATCCCATTTATAATTGTCTGAAAATATAATAATTTATGGATTAGGTTAATTTTCGATTTGATAATTTTTTTTTTTTTTTCAATTATTTATTTTTCGAATTATTTAGACTTATATAAAAATCAGTGTTTCCCTTATTACTAATTACAAAATTTGAGAGGACAAAACAAGAGCAAGAAGGTCACCCAAAAAAATCTGGGTGTGACTGGTCGCAGAGCACACAACTTTCTCTTACCTTCGGTAATCGAAAGTTGTGTTCTGAGATTGTCACACCAGATTTTTTGTGTTGATATATATTTAGTTTCCGTTGACACGTGTATTAAAATTCAAGATGTAAAATTTATAAACAAAGGAAAATTTTTATATTTTGTTACATTGGCAACCATTTTCCTATCTTTATTATGAAGCAAGAGTATCCCTCAGGCGTAGCATAGTTGGTAGCGCCCCTACCTTGTATAACCAAGGATCGAGGGTTCGGATCCCAGGCAGTTCGATTATTTGATTTGAACAATTTGGATACCGAATGGTTTAAATAAAAATGCCTGGACCCCAATATATATAAAGACCTTAAAACGAATTAAAAAAAATAAAAGTAAAAGAGTTAAGTGTGCTCCAAACGATTTTTGAGTTCAAAATGAGAACATACATTTAAAAGCATAGCTAAAAAATTATTGATTTTTGAATTTTAATCAGCTAACAAGCCGTGGCTCAGAGAGAAGAATTAGCTTCTCGGTGCCTAGAGCCCCGGCCTCGCTTCCCGTCCCCCCAAGCGAGAAAAATTCATCAATCATTTGAAATAAATAGTGATGGAGGCTAAATGTCTTTAAATGGCGAAAGACCTTAAATAAATTTAAAAAAAATTAATCAAAGCTGTTCGAAAAATTTTGAGAAAATAGAAAATATC
>JAKCPI010020779.1:0-31985 GCA_023213315.1 Euborellia annulipes
CCTATATTTTTCTATACGTCTACTTAATCTACAAAAAAAGCTGAACAACTTTTATTAGAACTATTTTTTTATACGACATCAAATAAACAAAATCTTAAATCAATTATACCTATTTCAGAAAAATCATAATAATTATTTTTAAATAATTATTTAACTTAATTATCAATAAATGAATAAATAATTTATTAATAATAAATAATTTAAAAAATTTTTCGACTATGTTCTGTGACATTCCAGAGTGTTTATCTCAAGTCTTCTGATGAATTCCAGTTTCAATTTCGTTATGTTGGCCTGTTTCAGTTACTTGGTAGCCTTTCCATTTCCTCTTTTTTACAACACGATAAAATGAAGCTACTGAGGGTGTATCCCCGTCAGGAAACGCTCGGCATTTATCAATGACAGCCCCAAAACACATTTACCATATTAATTTTGTCTTCAACAAATAATGCTCCATTTTTATTATAGTAATACAATATAACTATCTACTGGATTGATACGAGAAATAAACTTTTTTAAATTCAAGAATAAGTTTTAATATCATTATAAACACTTATTTACATTGTTGTGACATTTCAATTTAATAATTATTTATTTAATAATTAAATCATTATTATTTGATAATTAATTTGAATGATTGTTAAAAATAATTGTTAAGATTTTTTTGAGATCTAATTGATTCATGTATTTTGTTTATTTACGCTTTGAAAGTAAAAAAATAGTTCTCATGAAAGTTCTCATTTAGTTTTTCTTGTAGTTTAAGTAGAAGTAACAAAAAATTATAGGTCCCATTTAAAAACAGAACTTGACCTCGAAGCATCTTTGTTCTACGTCGAACAACAATAACATAGTATAGTTTTCCTTGATATAAATAAACTTTTATTTGAAACTTTTTTCCATATAATGTATTGTTTTTGAGTTATAAGACTGTTTCCAAGATAAAAAAAAACTCACCCGGTAAATAGAGTGATTTATTTTGTTAGAGACTAAATTTTTTGAAAGATTTGACCCTAATCATCAGTCTTTTGTTAAAATAAAAAAATATTTTGTTTTTAACTATGGGTTTAATCACTACTCGATTGAAGAATAATTTGTTTTGTTGTTATAGCAAACTTCTGTTATGTGGCTGGCTTGATTTAACAACAAAACGAATTTTTCTAAATCCAATCAGGTAATTGATTGAACTCATGAGAATTAAAAGACAAGATATTGATGATGAAGGTCAAACCTTCGTAACTATGGTCTCTAAAATATATATATACAAATGAGGGGTGTACCAAGAACTCAAATCGTGCTACACCTACTTCCATTTCCAATTTCATTTCCAAGTAGATAACACATTAGATTACAATAGATTATCTAATTAATTCCAAAAATAATTCCAAAGGCGGTGCACACCTAATTCCAATCGTGGTTCACCCCTCGTATACAGTCGACTCTCGGATAATTTGAAATCTAAGGGATTACAAGAAGGGAAATTGAATTATATAATGTTCTCCTCTCTTGTTACGAAAAGGATTTCGAGTTATCGGGCTAATCAAAATACATGTTATTTTTTCGATTTACCGAAGTTACTTTCAGATGAAAAGTTCGAATTATCGAGGTTCGACTGTATACGGGGTGAGTTTTTTATCTTGAGACAGTCTTATAATTCAAAAACAGTGCATTATATGGGAAAAAAGTTTGCAAATAGAAGTTAATATATATCGAGAGAGTCTAAACTACGCTATTGTTTGTCGATGTAGAACAAACTTTCAAGGGTATTTCTAAGTCAAGTTCTTTTTTTAAATGGAACCTTATATTTTTCATTACGTCTACTTAATCTACAAAAAAAAAAAAAACTGAACAGATTTCATAAGAACTATTTTTTATACGACATCAATTAAACAAAATATTGAATCAATTAGATCTCCCAAAAAAAAATCTTAATAATGATTTTTAACAATTATTTAACTTAATTATCAAATAATAATGATTAAATAATTGATTATTAAATAAATAATTATATAATTGAAAAGTCATAACAATGAAAATAAGTGTTTATAATGAACTTAAAACTTCGTTATACTCAGATTTAATAAATTATTTTTCTACTTAATAGAACTACTTAAAATTCTTGAGTTTAAAAAAGTTTATTTTTCGTGTCAATCCATTAGATAGTTAAATTCTATTAGCATAATAATAATGGAGCATTTTTTTGTTGAAGACAGAATTGAAATCAAGGGGGTCTCCAGGGTGCGCAAGGCCGCCCCCCCCCCTTAGGGCCCCTTCCTTTCCCAAAATTGTTTATAAAAAATTTATTTTTTTAAATATTTTTTTAAAAATATATAAAAGAAAAGTTGGGGGGGGGGTGTGTTGGGGGCCCCCGCTTGTTTGCCCTTCCCCTCGACTCGCTCCCGCCTTTTAGTATTTTTTCCCCCCCCCCATTGAAATGGTCTTAATTTATGCAGTGAATATTGGAAGAAGTGTTAGGGGCTGCCTTGAAATGGATGCCGAGCGTTTCCTGATAGAAATACACCCTCACAAGCTTCATTTTATCGTGTTGTAAATCTGTTTATTAAAAAAACAGGAAGTGTAAAGGCTACAAAGAAACTGAAACAGGCCAAAAACTCGAAATTGGAACTGGAATTCATCCAGAAGACTTGCAATACACTCTGGAATGTCATAGAACAGTTTCGAAAAATTATTAAATTATTAATTATTATTAAATTAATTATTTAATTATTATTATTTGATAATTAAGTTAAATAATTGTTAAAATAATTATTAAACAATTAATTATTCCAGCGCCTCCCAATCGATCGCAGACCCCAAAGATCGAAAATAATTTTCTCTTCACCCGGGGCGCGACCACAACGAGGCCGTGTAAAGACAATTAATAACAAATTCAAATTTAGGGAACGAAGAAAAGATTATTTTTATTACAGACAAAAGGATCAGCCGGGGCTCGAACCCGGGATCTTTGCATATGTACTGCAATGCTTTGTCATAAGAGGTTTACCTCCTATATCCACTAAGCTACTGATCCCCGAACCCAAACTAATACCTTTTGTCTATGAAGAATCGTTGGGTCGCGATCGATTGGGAGGCGCTGGAATATTTAATTGTTTAATTAATGAATCAAGGCCTACGCTGCGAAAAATGAACGAGGAGAGGATTAAAAAAGAAATTCCATAATTCATATAGACAAAAGGTATTAGTTTGGGTTCAGGGATCAGTAGCTTAGTGGATATAGGAGGTAAACCTCTTATGACAAAGCATTGCAGTACATATGCAAAGATCCCGGGTTCGAGCCCCGGCTGATCCTTTTGTCTGTAATAAAAATAATCTTTTCTTCGTTCCCTAAATTTAAATAATTATTATAGATTTTTTTTTAGATCTAATTGATTTAATGTATTTTGTTTATTTGATGTTGTATAAAAAAATAGTTCTAATGAAAGTTGTTCAGTTTTTTTATAAATTAAGTGCATGTACAGGTAACATATAGGGTTCCATTTAAAAAACACAACTTGACCACGAAATACCCTTGAAAGCTTGTTCTAAGTCGAAAAACAATAGCATAGTTTAGTTTCCCCCTTGATATAAACGAACTTTTATTTGAAACTTTTTTCCATATAATGCACTATTTTTGAGTTATAAACTTCTCAAGATAAAAAACTCACCCGGTATATAGTATTTATTTATATATTTTTGGGATATGTATATTTTTGCAAAATTCACAGGCAAATTTCATCGATTTTCCCGGTTTTCAAGGCGATTTTCGCTATACTAGTACCTTCATAATTGCGCGAAAAATCCCGTTCGGGGGTCTACCACGAAAGTCCTTTACTTACTTCGAAATATTTTCTACCCTAGTTAGGGTTATTTGATGCCTTTATCTCCCTCCCCCCCCCTCTATAAAATAATTGTCTTTAACACCAATAATGGAGGATATTTATAAAAAATAGTTATAATTTCATTTTATAAAAGTGGTATTTTACAAAAAAAAATTCGCATTAAAGTGGGCGGTTCCACCTGAACGTTTTATGGGGAAAACGGTAGGAGAATGTATTTTGGTGCCCGAAAATATAAGCATCTACATTTTTATCTCGAAAGTGTGTCGCGATCTGAATTGTACAGTGAGCGGGGGGGGGGGGGGGGGGCCAGAGATGCCACACACACACACACACACATAGAACTTTATTTTCAATTTTAAAATTTTTTAAAAAAATAAATGTTTTTTTTTTTAAATTTTTTTACAAATTTCATATCTCATATTTTAAGTTCATTAAAATAAAAAAAAAATAAAAAAATTGTTATAAATTCCCTGTCGATTTGGCCGCCGTTTTTTGGCCTCTGCGTGCGACGCACGTGTTGCACTCCCGCCAGGCACGGGCCTCTATGGGGGGGGGCGGTCGCCCCCTCCGCCCCCCCCCCCCCCTGGATCCGCCCTTGGTGTGGATGGTAAAACAGATACACAATCGATATTGTCCACTCCGAATCCACACTTTGATCATTCAAAGTAGATTCTCTATTCTAATTTTGTAAATATATTTTGTAATATAATTATTATTATTATTATTATTGTTGTTATTTTTAATAATAAATGTAAATTTTATTATTTTATATTTTGACAGGCTATCTTTTGAAATCTTGTCCTCATTACTGATGGTTGATTTTCTTCTTCGAAGCCCTTCCCGCCCTATAGGTATACTCGTCATTTGTGGGAATTCATTTATTCTACCCAATCCAGAGGCGTAGACACGGGGGGGTGTCTCAGAACCCCCCGACAATGGCAAACCAACCGTAATTAAATATATTTTTTTTTATAAGAAACAGAAAATATATAAATAATCAGAATTTAAATTACGAGGTTATAACGTTAATCAGATTAAATTATAATAAGCTTTATTTAAAATACTATAATTCATTAAAAAAATAATTAAATTAAATATTCAGGAAACTAAAAAAAAAATAAACTGCTAAACTTTATCCAAATTCATTTGAAATATTAATATGTTTATTCCTTTATTATTAATCAGAAATCACTTGCTATTTGCAGTCCATGTTGACTTAATTCAAAAATAGCGATTGATTCTCATTTAACAGTCGAGGAATAATCCATTCTACATTAGATTTTTGACCCTTCGATTATTATTGGTAACCATTGCTGAAGACATGGAGGAATCGACTTAAAATCAAAAATAACGATCGATTCTTATCTACTACTAGAGGTGAATAACCTTATTGCATTCCATTTTTGATATTTTGACTATTAATGGCAACCTCTACTGAAAACGTGGAAGAATCGACTTAAAATCTAAAAGACTAAATTCTTTGGTAAACAACTCAAGCTTGAGTTGTTTGACATAAAAAAAAATAATTTAAAATTATAGTAAGTACCTGGAGCCACCGAGCGATGCAACCCCTGACCCCCCCCCCGAAACCACACACCCGCCCCCAATAACTGGGGCAACACACCACTCCGCTCCAAACCCCACCCCAAACCGCGCCTTCCACCCCCCGAATACCCCACAACTGCACCCCACTCCACATCACCCCACCCCGCACTCTTAAGTTTTGCATTTTTAGCTTTCTAATGGTCTAAATATTATGTAACAAATTTCCTCACTACCTCTGGGCTGCCTTCCATTACATTCAATGAAAATTTCTACCAGTCCGTCTTCCAGAGAAAATTTCTGTTGCAAAAAAAATTATGTAACAAACTTTTTTATTGAGATTTTCATCTATAAATAATTACTTTTTAATTAAGAAAAGATCAATTAAGATGAAATTTGTCGAGGTCCAGACCTAGCCAGATCGTTTTTCATCCTCAAAGCTCATTAATAGATTTTGTTTCATCAAAATCGGTAGAGCCGTTTTCAAAATAGAACTAAGATACAACAAAATTACAAAAAATTTTAATACAATTTTTGGTGGGGTGGAGGTTTAAAAAATGAAAATCTTGGCCATTTACCAAACCTCTCAAGCAAATTTTGTATACATAATCAGGGTGCCCCTAGGAGTCTAAAAAATGCAAAAACTAACTCCCCCCTTCCCTACATGATTATAAATAATTTTATTAAATATTAATGTGAAGTGAGGGGCCAGGTTGTATGGTAAAGTCAAGTGGATGGCCACATCAGAACACGTCAGCTTATTTTCCATTGGTATGGGACCTTTTTGTTATGTTTGTTCACGCATAACTTCTTTGTTTATGAACCGATTTTAATGATTCTTTCAAAGGGGTTTATTTTGGAAAGAGGGTACCTTAGGGGTGGTCCCATATTAATTTGGTCAAGTTCTGATGATATGATCAATGACGAAATAACGTAAATCTCAATTCGTATGAACAAATAATCGAAATTATCTATATATATATATCTATATATATAAAATTAAGGTTTTGTCTGTACATTGGTCCAAATCACGCCAAATTTTGGTTGCACACGTTTCAAGCAAAGTTATGAACGAAAACACCCTCAACAAAATTCCTGTCTGTCTGTCTGTCTGTTTCAGTGGTTTCCGCGAAAAGTTGCTCACGATTCACGTCAAAACGGCTGAAGGGATTATTATGAAATTTCATATTTGTATCAGAGGTCTTCTAACTTACGTTTTTAGCTATATAACGTTTTGATATTTTGACCCCAAAAGGGGGTTTGGGGGGGGGTGCACGAATGAAAATTATCAAATAACTCTTAAACTATTAACTCTACGGGAAATTTTATAATGAGCAAAGTTGTAGGGGATGTGATTTCTGACAACTTTTGTTTAAAAAAAATTCCCCCAAAAACCACCCAAAAAGGGGGGGGGAAGGAGAAAAATATATAAATTCTTGCCCTTGGAGCAAACTCAACCAAATTTTGTATACATAATCTGTAGGCCTCTAGAGAGCTAGAAATGCAAAAACTAACCACCCAAAATGGGGGGGGGGGTCAAAAAATGAAAATTCTTGCCCTTGGAGCAAACTCAACCAAATTTTGTATACATAATCTGAGGGACTCTAGAAAGCTAGAAATGCAAAAACTAACTACCCAAAATGGGGGGGGGGGGGTCAAAAAATGAAAATTCTTGCTCTTGGACCAAACTCAACCAAATTTAGTATACATAATCTGTGGGTCTCTAGAGAGCTAGAAATGCAAAAACTAACCACTTAAAAAGGGGGGGGGGGGTCAAAAAATGAAAATTCTTGCCTTTTGGAGCAAACTCAACCAAATTTTGTATACATAATCTGTGGGACTCTAGAAAGCTAGATGGTGGAGTGGGGGCGGGGGTTGGGGTGCTGGGTGGGTTTCGGGGAGTGTGGTGGGTTGGAGTGGGGGGTGAGGTTTGGGTTCTGTGGTATGGGGGCGGGGGTTGGGCACGGGTTCATGGTGCGGGGGTAGGGGTGCTGGATGGGTCGGGGGGAGTGTAGTGTGAGGGTGGGATTCGTGGGTTGGGGGTCCAGGGGGCGTGCCCCCTGGCTAGCAAGAGGGCCGCCGAAGGCGGGCCTTGCAGCTAGTAATAAATAAAATCTTTTATAAAAAAATCAATCTTAAAACGTTCATTTAAAGCCCACAAAAGTTTCGAGAGAATTTCCTATATTTATTAATTTAATTTTATTATCATTTTCTCATTCATTCGCCCGAGACCCGCTAATGAGGTAACATCACTAAAAAGAGAAAAATAAATAATTTTTATAAAAAAAAATAAAACCGACTTCAAAAAAATTAAATGCAACAAATAAAATAATAAGAACTCAAAAATAAAATAAAATACACTAAAAGGTATAAAATAATTATTCTTATTTAGTTACAACTATACTATGAAATATTTACATGATCACTTTTTGAAGTCGGTGCCAAACAAACTATAAAAGTGAGCTTACTCGCCAAACGTTACAAGTAAGATCCGTCGAGTTCGATTCGTAAAATGTATATGTTTGGCACCGACTTCAAAAAGTAATTTCATGTTAATATTTCGTCGTTTAGTTGTAACTAAAAGATAATAATTATTTTATACCTAAAGTGTATTTTATTTGTTGCATTTAATTTTTTTGAAGTCGGTTTTATTTTTAAAAAAATTTGTAGTAAAAATATATTTTAAATATTTTTGAAGCCAGATTAGTGTAAAAAGTGATTCCCAGAGGCTAAATTTTCAAAAATTTTCCGATTTTTCTAAAAGACCCCCCTAGCGCCCCCTCACTACTTTGTCCCCCGCCCTTCAGAGGTCCCCAGCACGGCCCTGATTCTAGCTGGAAGGAATCGATTCCCTTGATAGTTGGATTTAGGGCAAAAAACCGGATATTGTGGTCCCCAGAGGCGAAATTTAAGCTCAATATTGGCTAGAAAAAGTATAGCAAGCTTTTGGTTGAAATCCGAACAGCGGAAGTGGACATTTACAGAAGATTTTACGTTTTTTATTTTTTCCAAAAGGGCACTAACGATTTTTTTAAAAATTTGTGTAATTAACACAAGTGTCATGAGTTATTAGTTGTGTATAAATTAGAATTCGATTGAAATAAAGGAAGGGGGTGTAAATTAGGAGTGTCGCGATCATTTCAAATAAATAAGAATGTGAAAGTCGTGTGGTGAGATCACCGGTGGATTTCTAATTCTCTGCAGCGAGGGCTTATCTCTTTTTAAGTTGATATCTGAATACCGAGGTCAAGAATTGACCGAGCATCTCTCGTCCATTTATTTATATGTTTTGTTATTAAATATCGGAAATATTTTAATATTTAGAGATAAAAGCTACGGAACCCGTGGAAAATAAGAGTCCACTGTTGCACTTGACAGGATTATTTTAAAATTTGATTTAAGATTATTTTGGTAAATAAAAAAAATTCAAGTCATTTCGATATAGTAAACTAGCTGCGAAGCCCACCTTTGACGGGCCTCTCTTCTTGCTAGCCATGGGGCTGTTAAAAGAGTGATTTCTATTTGGGGTTGAAATTAAATAAATTTAAGTTTTTTTTTAATTAGCTGCAAGGCCCGCCTTCGGCGGCCCTCTCTTACACAGGGGCACCGCCCCCAGGACCCCCCAACCCCGCACCCGTGCCCCTCCCCCCCACCCGTGACCTCCACCCCGCCCCAACCCCCCCACTTCGCCTCTGGGCCCTCACCTCAACCCCCTTCTCCACCCTGCACCACCACCCCCCCGCACCCCACCCACCCCGGACCTGCCCTCCACCCCCACGCACCACACCCCCGCCCCCCTGGACCCCCACACCCACTACGCCCCCCGGACTCCACCCCGCACCACCCCCTTCACCCTACTCCGTCTTACTCCCCTCACCCCCATTCCACCCCCGCGCCCTCATCCCCCCGGACCCCCCCCCCCCCCTCCGCACCCGTACCATCACTCCACCCCCGCACCCAGTTTTTGCATTTCTAGTCTTCTAGTGACCCACAGATTATGTATACAAAATTTGGTTAAGTTGGCTCTAAGGGTAAGAATTTTCATTTTTTTGACCCCCCCCCCCCATTTTGGGTGGTTAGTTTTTGCATTTCTAGCCTTCTAGTGACCCACAGATTATGTATACAAAATTTGGTTGAGTTTGGTCCAAGAGCAAGAATTTTCATATTTTGACCCCCTCCCCCCTTTTTGGGTGGTTTTTTGGGGGAATTTTTTTAAACAAAAGTTGTCAGAAATCACATCCCCTACAACTTTGCTCATAATAAAATTTGCCGTAGAGTTAATAGTTTAGGAGTTATTTGATAATTTTCATTCGTGCGCCCCCCCCAAACCCCCTTTTGGGGTCAAAATATCAAAACGTTATATAGCTAAAAACGTAAGTTAGAAGACATCTGATGCAAATATGAAATTTCATAATAATCCCTTCAGCCGTTTTTACGTGAATCGTGAGCAACTTTTCGCGGAACCCACGGAAACATACAGACAGACGAGACATTTTAATAGATAGAGAGAAATGCTACGGAACCCACAAAAAATGAGTCCAACAAGGCACTTGACAGGATTAAATTCAAAATACCTCTCATTCGGCTAAGGTTATTTAGATAAAAAAAATATACATTTCGGTCTTTAAGAAAGAAACAATATCAGAAAAATTGTATTTTAAAAGAAAAAAACAAAATTCCATATTTCGGTTTTTGTTTCGATTGAGATTACCAGCTGATTAGATTTGTTCTTACTAGTTCTAGAAATTACAGCTGGAAAAATATTCTTGTAATGAGATTTTAAGTCCTTGTAATGATATAGGCAAAGGTAATTGAAGAATCAAATTATATATTTTAAATCTTTATTAAAATAATTAAATTATATTTAAAAAAAAAAAAAAAAAAAAAAATTATCTCAAGTTAATTAAATATGAAAATAAATTTTTAAAATATTTTGGCCGCTATATTTATTTATTTATTACTAAGGTTGAAAAGCATTCATTTTTACCCTAAAAATGTCTTCTCTTAAAAAAAACAAAACAAATTGTTTCAAGAGGTGTAAATATGGAAAGGGTTCCGTTCATTAACTACCCGTCTTCCTTTTGCAGAGGTCCGTCCCGTAGAACCTAAAACGGGCCGTATTTCTTAATAACCATGTCTAGTGTTTTTTTTTTTTTTCAAAAAAATTAAATATAATTAAATCTTTCATTGTTAAAATAACAATCAAGTACTCTGGAGCCACCGAGCGATGCACGGTCAACCCCCTGACCCCCACCCCCTCCCGAAACTACACACCTCGCACCCACCACTGCACCCACGCGCCCCAACCCCACCCCAACCGCCCCTCCCTCCCCCGGATCCCCCATAACTGCACCCCACCCTCCCACCTCCCACACCACCCCATCCGCACCCAGTTTTTGCATTTCTAGCTTTTACTAATGGTCCACTATATTATGTGTATATTTGTTTACTCGTACACCACTTCATGCCCACACATTCGTTCATATTGATAAACATTATAAAGAAATAAATAGGAAAATGGACACAAAAAAAAACTGTTGGACCAAATAAACGTAGGAATTAATAAGATTTGTTATATAAAAAAAGCCACTTAACCATTTATTTCATTAAATTGAAAGTTTTTTGCCGAGAGTAGCAAGAATTTTTATATAGGTTGAAGCGAGACAATCAAAGAGTGAATCGCTTTCTGCTGGAATTATAAATTTTTATTTATTTATAACGAGGCTATAGTTTCGAGTGGCTTTGCCCTCTTCATCAGTCTATTACAATGTATTGATAGGAATTAATGTTAAATCACTTTCATTAAATAAATTAATTCCTGTGAATCACATTGTAATAGGATTGATGAAGAGGGCAAGCCCTCGGAAACTATAGTCTCGTTATAAATAAATAAAATTTATAATTCCAGCAGAAGACACACTTTTATTGTCTCCTTCCATAAAATTAAATTAGATTGTTCAAGTTATATAAAAAAAAACTTAACCACTTATTTGTAAACATACCTGTTTTGTTATGATTTAGACACCTGTTAATTAAAAACAAACAAAAATTCCTAATTTTAATATAATATATTAATATTTGCTATAACCCATTAGTGGGTTTTTAAAAATTAAAAAATCCAATTAAAAAAATAAAAGATAATTGAAAAAATGTAAATAAAACTTTTTTATTGAGATTTTCATCTATCAATAATTAGTTTTTTAAGGAATTTGGTGTTGGTACTTGGTGAAACATTTTTTTAAAATTATTGGATAAAAATACTTGGTAGGTTTCACATTAAGATATAAAAAAATAAAACGAATTTATTTTTAGAGAATCTTTAATCTCGATATATATATTTCGGGTGACTAACCCATCTTCAGGAGATACAGAAAGTAACTGACCTGAATAAGTCGAAATTGAATACAAGTCAATGGTAAAATTTATTTTTTTAAGATAACAAAAGGGTAAATATTTAAAATTAGTGGAGGGAGAAAAGGTAGGAAAAAAAAAAATTAAAAGAAATATTAGTCGATCTGATTGATTTGAATATTAAAGATCCTCTTCATAATAGTCAAATCCTTAAATTATTAGACCTATGCATAAACCAGAACTATTATATTTTTAATAATAAATTCTATAGGCAAACCGATGGTTTAGCTATGGGCAGTCCGCTCAGTCCTATCCTTGCTGAAATTTACATGGCTAATTTAGAAAAAACAATTCTCGGTCCGAATAATTCCTTTGCTAAACAAATTGTATTTTGGCGTAGATACGTTGATGATATTTTTTTAATATGGTCAGGCACTCTTAGACAATTGAGCTCTTTCCAAAATTACTTAAACTCTCTTCACTCTAATATAGAATTCACTTCCGAAATTGGAAATAAAACCCTTTCTTTTTTGGACCTCCAAATAACTATTTCGAAAAACAAACTTAATTACAAAATTTTTAGAAAAGATACTTTCACAGACACAGTGATTCCATTTTCGTCCAACCACCCTACTAACACTAAATTTGCCGCTTTTTATTCGATGATCTACAGACTTATTTCGATACCAATGGACACTTCAGATTTTAACAATGAACTAAATATAATTTATAATATAGCTGTGAATAATGGCTACAACAAACTGATAATTAATAAAATTTACAAAAAAATTAATCAAAAAATAAGTATCTCTCACACACACTCACTAAATTCCGGAACTGTTAAAATATTTAAAAGACTCCCCTTCATTTCGAACCATGTTACAAACCCTATAGCTTCAACTCTTAGAACGTCTGGTATAACTCCTGCTTTATATAATAAAAACACTTTAGGTTCACAGCTAATTAATAATAAATTAGACAAAATTGATAAATTAGATAAATCAGGGGTATATAAATTGACTTGTGATAATTGCGACGCAATCTACATAGGACAAACTGGACGCTCTTTTAGAACTCGCTACTCGGAACATGAAAGAGCCTTTAATAGTCTTAGCAGATCAGATGATATTAATATGGAATCAACTTCTACCTTCGCCAATCATCTACATTTGAATAAACACACCTCTTCTATTAGCCACCTAGTTCCGTTACATTTCGAAAGAAAGGGCTTACGTTTAGATTTTTTAGAGTCAACGGAAATAAAATTAGCTCTCTCAAATAAAACGAATATACTAAATAATCAATTAGAAGTTAAAAAAAGTACAATCATTGATTACATTCTTTAAATATTTGCAAATTTGTTTTGTGTGTAAATTCTCATTTCTCAGAAGACCATTCAAAATTAAACAAAATAGACTTCTCCCTCCACTAATTTTAAATATTTACCCTTTTGTTATCTTAAAAATAAATTTTACCATTGACTTGTATTCAATTTCGACTTATCCAGGTCAGTTACTTTCTGTCTCTCCTGAAGATGGGTTAGTCACCCGAAATATATATATCGAGATTAAAGATTCTCCAAAAATAAATTCGTTTTAGGTTTTAATCTATTCAGCGCCTGAGGACGCAACCCCACTAATCAGAATGTGCCATTTGAATACATAACCTAGTCTACTCAGGCGGCGCTACATTAATTATTTTACCCCTCCCCCCCTCTCTTAATTTTGGGTTCGATTTCATCCAAAAATCTAATCAGCTCAAATCTCAATGCAGCAAAACTCCATAAGAAATTTCGTTTTGATATTCACACTAGTTTTTGAGCTAGAGCAACAACATTTGTTGATAGAACTAAAAGATATTTTTTACTTTATCCAATGCGAAGCATGGGGAAAGTATTGTAATCGGTCTCGCGCCAAGCGCGACTTCAAAGGGTCCTCAGGTAAAGACTACGGAACCCATGGACTCAATTAAGGTCACAAATTGTAGTATTCAATTAGATTGAATTTTAGCACGTGACGATTTTGCCAAAAATTACCTGGGGTCTCGTCGAGAGGCCAAAAAGTGCCATTTTTTTTGGAAGTGCGTGCGGATGGATGGATGTATGTTATCGTTTTTTTCGTCCACGATTTTTTCCACACCGTTGCACCGATTGAAATGAAATTGAAAACCTACCATTATTTTAACAAAATGAAGCGCTGATTAGTTTTTGGTACATATCGGCCCACAAACATTAGTACTTTATTTCGGTACTTTTTTAGTTTTTTCTAAATATCTTGAAAATGACTTAACCAATTTTGATGAAATTTAATATTTTAATTTTAAGTCGATTCTTCCACGTTTTCAGTAGAGGTTGCCATTAATAGTCAAAACATCAAAAATGGAATGCAATAAGGTTATTCCTCTAGTATTAGATAAGAATCGATCGTTATTTTTGATTTTAAGTCGATTCCTCCATGTCTTCAGCAATGGTTACCAATAATAACCGAAACGTCAAAAATCCAATGTAGAATGGTTATTCCTCGACTATTAAATGAGAATCGATCATTATTTTTGAATTAAAGTCAACATGAACTGCAAATTGCAAGTGATATCTGATTAATAATAAAGGAATAAACATATTAATATTTCAAATGAATTTGGATAAAGTTTAGCAACGATCCGTTGCAGTTTATTTATATAAATATTGACTAATTCCCCGGTAAGCAGAAAAATAAAAATAAAATTGTAATTGATTATGTGCTCGGGTGAGACTGATTTGTTGTCATTAATATTGTTCTTTTATTTAGCTCTGAAGATGGCCATAACCAATGGCCGAAACGTTAGTGGGAATTGAGAAATAAATAAAAAAGAAAAAATTGAAGCTGCACGCGCAGTAAACCTAAACAAATAAAATTTTGTATTAATTAATTGTAATAAATCGATCTTCATCGAAAACTGAAAGTTCCCATTATACGACTTAGACTTAGGACATGCAATAACACCTGCTGGTGGACACGCCACGGCGGTCCTAAGTTAATGGTGGACTTACTCTGGGTGAAGCGAAGTTTAACTCTTAATTGCTATCTCTCTGACATCGGTCACATGATCCCAACAATACTTAATTAATAATTTATTCTTTTCTAATTATTTAATAAATCAGTTGTTAGTTGTTCATTAACAAGCAAACAAGCCAGATCGAAACTCCCAAGCTGAACCTTTCCACACCTTTTTACTCGAGTTAATCGATTCCCTGCCTGCCCAGAAATCTTTCTACAACATATCAAGTGATTTTACAAATATTGGCATTCATTTTCCAAGAAGATTTCTTCAATCTCGCAGCGTTTCGACCGCCTAGGATCTCAAATCATTCTTCAAAGGTTCACCTATTTATATTTTTCATAACACACAAATGTACTGTTTCGATCTCCATTCCTTACCTGGCTATTTCTATTAAAAGAAGTACAGACTATTTTCAACAGGAGTTGAATCCCTTTAACACTAACTAACAAATCTTATTTATAAAATACATGAACATTGAATCAAACAAATACATTCTCTTTAAATTAAATTGAACTTGCCTTTTCGTTCATATTAACTTAACATCATATACAGCTTGTATATTCATTTCAATATACATAGTTGACTCTCTTTTAAATAAGAACTCTTTTGTTTTCTAAACTATGTACCAAATCTATTATTAAGAATATCTAATATTTATTTTAACATTTTAATAACATTTTAACAAACTAATAATTAGTGATTGTTAATTAATAAACTCACATACAAGCCCACGCAAACTAATTAAAATAATTGATATTTTAATTGAATTCCTATTACTCATATTATTAATTATAATTGACTAATTGTTAACAAAGTATTATTTGTAATATTATTTTTCAAAACAAAAACAAAACAAAAGATTCAAATCTATATGTAAGAATCTATTTCATAAACAATCTTATTATTTTTTTGTAACTATTTAATCGAACTCAAATTATAACTAAACATTAACTTGTACATATTTGTTGACTGAATAACATCTGATTATTTTTCAATAAAATAATAAAACTTGTCATATTACAACCTGAATATTTGGCTTTATCAAATCTGGTCCAACTTATTTATTTATTAACATTTCAGCACCTTTTTTTGTGAATAAGACCTTCTGCTTTAGATCACACAAACTTAACTTTATTTATAACTAACTAACTTATCAATCGTACATACAGTAAAAGTTTGTATCTGGTAGACCGACTGTAAGACGGAGTCACAACTGGCGAATTAATTTTTTGTTACAGTATTTTAAATTTTGTAAAGTTTTTCAAGCACTATTGCAGTTGGCCTAACACCTGCATACCTACACAAAATCGGCCAGAGAAATAATCCATACTGCTCTTGGGATTCCATTTCTATTGGCGATATTAACCACGTACTTCTGGGCTGTGTGACACACAGTCAAAAAATTGATCGTTTATACCTGAATATGAAAGGAAGAAATGATTTACCCACATGTGCAGAGATCCTATTAGCATCTCTAGACCAAGGAGGGCCAACTGCAGACTCCTTTATTAAACATTTAGTTTCCATTGGTTTCCAACTATAATCCAACGACTTTAGTTATTTGTTTTGTTAGTTTATTTTGTTTTAATTAGTTTTGTTTTATTTAGTTTTATTTTATTTGTTTATACACCTATTCGACGTGAATCTGTGACGACTGGCTAAATGGGCATCAAGTTCCCGAGGCCAAGGGGTAGAAAAAAAAAAAAAAAAAAAATTGTAATAATCCCATGAACAATCGATTGATCTGGTCATTCCGATTACTATTCTTTACTCTCCTCTTTAACCTAAAGTACCTGGGGGGGGGGGGGGTGCTGGGTGAGGGGGGATTCGTGGGGCTGGGGGTGCACAGGGGCTTGCCCCTTGGTCGGGCAAGAGGGCCGCCGAAGGCGGGCCTTGCAGCTAGTTTAATATATAATCATATTTCTTATTAACTCTTTGTGGGATTTAATACTCGAATTTATAATCAATTAAATTTTTTTTTTTTTTTTTATAAATTTTATTAAACCAATTATTTTACATTAATTAATGTATACCTTGTATTTTAGCTTCGATTCCGGAGATTGCTTCTCCACCATCGAGTGTCCTTATTCATCTTTAGTCCTTGTTTTTAATAAGAGGAAAAATCTAATTAGATAAAAAAAACCTCTTTTCCGATAATTATTTCAATTCCATTATTCCCCAATCAAGTCGATTGGTATCTCCTCCTCCTCTCCATCCTCTCCAATCAATTAAATTGTTTAATTTTAATATATATATATTAATATTTGCTATAACCTATTAGTGGGTTTTAAAATTAAAAAAACCAATTAATAAATAAAAGATAATTGAAAAAAATGTAAACAAACTTTTTTATTGAGATTTTCATCTATAAATAATTACTTTAATTAAGAAAAGATCAATTAAGATGAAATTTGTCGAGGTCCAGACCTAGCCAGATCGTTTTCTCATCCTCAAAACTTGTTAATAGAGTTTGTTTCATCAAAATCGGTAGAGCCGTTTTCAAAATAGAACTAAGATACAAACAAATATATAAACAATTTTTGCTCGTTTAATAAGAGTAGTTTATATTTCTCTTGATTTTTCAATTAAACTCATTTAGAACAACATTTTAAACAATTTAAAACATTTTATTGTAACATTTAACTTAAAATTATGTTTTTAATTGTTAAAAACATATTTTCTAGTAGACAGTAAAAAAAATAGTTCTTTGCTTTTCACGAATTTATTGTTTTTTTTTTTAAGAATCTTTGAATATGTGAAATAATCAAGTAGGCTTTGCCTTTTTTCCAACAAAAGAAAGTTTGTTTTGTTTATTATTAGTAAAAATGACTCGTGGAAAGGTTGTTGATGAAAAAAAATTCGCTCAATTATTATCAATTTATTTAAAAAGAGGAAAATCAAACGCGGAAATTGGCGATCTAGTTAATTTATCAAAGTTTACTGTCAGAAATATTATTCGAGTTTATAAAACAACGGGTACAATAGCTACAAAACCTCGGTATGCGTCGAAATCCAAAATATCAGATGCTGATAGACGGGCATTGAAGAAGATTATTAGAAAAAACAGGCGTTCGAACTATGGTGAATTATCTGTTCTTTGGAGCGATGCTGTGGGGCGAAGTGTTTCAAGATCCACGTGCCATAGAGAAGCCCTTAAGTTAGGTTTTAAAACTTACAAGGTAATTTTATTGCAACTTATTCCAAATTTTTTTTTTGTAATTTTACTAATTTTTTTTAGGCGAAAGAAAAGCCACTCTTGACATTAAAACAAAAGAAAAACCGGCTTAAATGGGCTAAAAGTCACATTAATTGGACGAGTGATGAATGGAATAGTGTCCATTGGAGTGATGAGTCTCGTTTTGAAGTTTGTGTTGGGGACAATCGAAGCAGAGTTATTCGTCAGAAAAATGAAGCTTTCAATTCAGATTGTTTAAAAAAAGAAAGTAAAATTTCCTGCTTCAGTTATGGTATGGGGTTCAATGTCTGCTAGAGGTGTTGGAAAACTTCACTTCATTGATGGAATTGTAAACACCAATAAATATTTAGAGATTTTAAAAAAAATCGTTACTTCCAACAATGGCAGATGCATTGCAGAATAATAATAATTTTGTGTTCCAACAAGACGGGGCGGCCTGCCATACATCAAGAAAATCTTTAAAATGGCTTTCTGATCATAATGTTCCACTTTTGGAGTGGGTGGCAAACAGTCCCGACTTGTCACCAATAGAAACTCTTTGGCACACAATGAAAAAATCTATTACGAATACAACCAGCTAGAAACGTAGTCGAATTAAAAACACAAACTTCAAAATATTTGGGATACTTTCACTCAAGATGAGTGTCAAAACTTAATAAGTACGTTGCCCAAAAGAATTCAAGCCGTAATTAAAAATAAAGGCGACGTCACACAGTGGTAAAGGTTTTGGATTTTGTATGTTTTCCTTGTTTTTAACAATTAAAAAATAATTTTAAGTTAAATGTTACAATAAAATGTTTTAAATTGTTTAAAATGTTGTTCCAAATGATAATAAAAATAAATATTTAAATTAAATTTACCCAAAAAACCCCCCCCCTTGGGGGCCCCGAGGCCGACACTCTACCATTGGACCAAAGAACTATTTTAAAAATCCTTGCTTTTTACTTTTACTAAAATGAATATTTTTGAATTAGACTTTATTATAAGTGTGGAAATAATTGAATATATTATATATAGCTATGTATTTAATAAATAGAATTTATTAGATATATTGCGGCGCGGCAAATTTGAAATATGTATAATTGAATTAAGCTGAAAGAAAGACAACAATTAATTTTAAATCCAAAAACATTAAATATATTAATAATTATTCCTTTGCCCCCCCCCCCCCCACTCTTCTAATTAAAATTAAATATTCAATTCTCTTTTCTCCGGGCAATTATCCTTGCAATTGTCTTCCTAAAAAAATACTTGGTTGGTGAAAGTTATCACTTCTGTCGCACGTCCCGAGACGCACACATTTTTTTTAATTTTATGTTTTTATTTCAGATCCTATACGATTATTTTTTTTATTATTATTTTCTTATGTATTTTTTATAATGTTTATCAATATGAACGAATGTGGGCAAATTGGTGTACGAGTAAACAAATATACACATAATATGTGGACCATTAGAAAGATAGAAATGCAAAAACTGGGTCGGGGGTGGGGATGGATGTGGGGGGTGCAGGAGGTGGGGTGCAGTTGTGGGGGGTCCGGGGGTGGGAGGGGCGGTGTGGGGTGGAGTGGGGGTGCAGTGTTGGGGGCGAGGTGTATGGTTTCGGGAGGGGGTGTGGGGGTCAGGGGTTACCGAGCATCGCTCGGTGCCTCCAGGTACTATATAAACTAATATATGATATAGTTGTTATAAAGCTATACATTTTAAATTACCTAAAAAATATAAAACCATCTAAATGTTTTGGGGCTAGTATTGGACCATCTAAATCCTAGTAATAGACCGTGCTTAGCACTAGTAGTGAACCATCGTTTAATTAGTCTTTATCCAGACATTTAACTTGACTTGATTAATTAAGGATGAGATAAATGAGATACAAATAGGATACTTAAATAATTTTAAAACAATATAATTAATTAATTATCATTTTATTGTGTAATAATAGAAATTAATTAAATAAGTTTATCTCAGGGACGTCAATTAAATTTCTTGATTTGCTTGTTGACATTTATATTAAACCTGTGGTAAGGTTTCCTCTCTGGTGTGCTCTTTCTTAACTAATTTGGTTAAGGATTACTGACTGTCTTAATTGAAATACTAACCACTCACTATTTATTTAGGGCTTGTATGTCGTAGTAAATGCTTTTACGTATTCCAAGGGTAGATACAGGTAGTCGGAGGGACTGGGATGGCCAATCAGATGACAGGCACAACTTCCGTCATCTGATTATCCCTCCATTTATCATCTACCCTTGGTTACAGGTAACACGCATGTTACTTTGCGACATTCATCCGGCCCTTAGAAACTGCTAGATCTACATAATCTTGGGACTATACTGGAATCTTAATCTATCTACTCTTATTAAACGAGCAAAAATTGTTATATTATATTTGTATCTTAGTTCTATTTTGAAAACGGCTCTACCGATTTTGATGAAACCAACTCTATTAACAAGTTTTGAGGATGAGAAAACGATCTGGCTAGGTCTGGACCTCGACAAATTTCATCTTAATTGATCTTTTCTTAATTAAAGTAATTATTTATAGATGAAAATCTCAATAAAAAAGTTTGTTTACATTTTTTTCAATTATCTTTTATTTATTAATTGGTTTTTTAATTTTAAAACCCACTAATACTTTATACCAAATATTGTTATATATTAGAATTTGCCAATTTAATTGATTAAAATTCCTCTTATTAAAAAACACGGACTAAAAATATTATCGCAAGCTAGAAGATCAAGTACAGTCGATGGTGGGGAAGTAATCTCCGAAATCGAAGCCTCAAATACAATGTATACATTATTTCATGTAAAAAATTGCTTCAATAAAATTATTATTTATTATTTATTTAATTGATTAAAAAACTCGATAAATTGTTATTTAATTAAAAAAAATAATTATACGGAATTTATTTATATACCTATATACACATAATCTGTGGACCACTAGAAAGCTAGAAATGCAAAAACTGGGTGCGGGGTGGGGATGGATGTGGGGAGTGCAGGAGGTGGGGGTGCAAGGGTGGGGTGAGGTCGGGGGGGGCGGGGTGGGGTTCAGGGGGCGTTTGGTTACCGTGCATCGCTCGGTGGCTCCAGGTACTACATATATTAAACGAGCAATTCTTGTAGGGGAGAGGTGGCATGAAAGGGACATTTTTGCTGTGGAGGCTCTAGCAAATAAATAATATAACATTTTAAAGAGGTAAAAATAGAATTAAAAACTTCAATTTATTGGCTATCGAAATAAAATACAATAAAACACATTCAATTGTTCTTAGTACTATATTTTCGCATTTTAAAAAAAAGTGTATTTTGTCCCTTTCAAAAATGGGTTGTATTGAAAGGGACAGCGCGTTAATATAAGAGAAATCACCGTAAACTTTTGAGTGTCGGAAATCATTAAATCTGTCATTTATTTCTTTCAGCAAAACCAGATATTTTGCACAATTAATCTTCTGTTTCCACTGAACATCAGGGTGCTTTCATTAGAGGTATTTTTGCCAGTTGCCAAGTCAACAAGAAAGTGGTGCGTGAACAATGTTGGGTGCTCATAAAAAAATTAATTTAATTTTTGCTATTATTATTTTTTTAATTTAATTATAATACTTTTTAAAATGAGTATTATTCAAGAGGGTTCAAGAGCCGCACGAGGATTGACGAGCCATGTTGTGGCCACCCCTGATTATAAGCTATAGTAGCGATGATAGTGTAAAAGATAAAGCTAAAGGACTATATATCCCACGAAATAATACTATTGGTGATATATAATCCCATTCATTTTTCAAAAATAACATTTTTTAGATTATATATTTTGTTTTATTACATATACTAGAGTAGATTTAATAATTTTTACTTTACCATACAGGGTATGGTCAAGTATTGTAATCGTGCATGAAAAAAGTGTTTTTTTTCCTTCTTTTTTTCGAAATATCTCAAAAACGGCTGAAACTATTTTGATTAAAAAAATTGAGCGAAACCATGGCATTTCGCTCTACAAAAAAGCTCTAATAAGTGAACATCGAAAAAATTATATTTTTCGAGATAATAATTGTTTTGTCAAAATGTCTGTTAGTCGTGTGTTAGTTAGTCTGTGCGTTACCAAATTTTTGTGGACGAGCTAGCTCAAAAACTAGTGTGAATATCGAAACCAAATTTCACACGTAGTTTTGGTCCATTGAGATTAAGAGCTGATTAGATTTTGGTGCATATCGACCCAAAATTAAGGGGGGGGGTGGAGGGGGGGTTAAAAATTAAAAATCTAGGCCATTTGAGCAAACTCAACCAAATTTTGTATAAAAAGAATTGTATTTATTTGTATGACCTAATGAATAATATACATGATTATTTGTATTAATTCTGTTTGGTAGAGACTATATTTATTCTCAAAGCGATTGAACGATTATCTACAGGGAATGGTCAAGTATTGTAATCGTGCATGAAAAAAGTAGTTTTTTCCTTCTTTTTACTTTATCCAATGCGAAGCATGGGAGAAAGTATTGGAATCGCTCTCGCGGCAAGCGCGACTTCAAAGGGTCCTCAGGTAAAGACTACGGAACCCATGGACTCAATTAAGGTCACAAATTGAAGTATTCAATGAGATTGAATTTTAGCACGTGACGGTTTTGCCAAAAATTACCTGGGATCTCGCCGAGAGGCCAAAAAGTGCCATTTTTTTTGGAAGTGCGTGCGGATGGATGGATGGATGGATGTGTGTGTGTTATCGTTTTTTTCGTCCACGAATTTTTCCACACCGTTGCACCGATTGAATTGAAATTGAAAACCTACCAGTATTTTAACAAAATGAAGCGCTGATTAGTTTTTGGTACATATCGGTCCACAAACATTAGTACTTTATTTCAGTACTTTTTTAGTTTTTTCTAAATATCTTGAAAATGACTTAACCAATTTTGATGAAATTTAATATCCTAATTAAGTACCTTGGGGACCACAAAAAAGGTTAAATAAAGTTTTTAGTAAAATTATATTTTAAAGTACTTTACTCTAGAACATATTAATATTTCAAATGAATTTGGATAAAGTTTAGCAACGATCCGTTGCAGTTTATTTTCTTAGAATATATCTCAAAAACGGCTGAAACTATTTTGATTAAAAAAATTGAGCGAAACCATGGCATTTCGCTCTACAAAAAAGCTCTAATAAGTGAACATCGAAAAAATTATATTTTTCGAGATAATAATTGTTTTGTCAAAATGTCTGTTAGTCTGTTGTTAGTCTGTGCGTTACCAAATTTTTGTGGACGAGCTAGCTCAAAAACTAGTGTGAATATCGAAACCAAATTTCACACGTAGTTTTGGTCCATTGAGATTAAGAGCTGATTAGATTTTGGTGCATATCGACCCAAAATTAAGGGGGGTGGAGGGGGGGGTTAAAAATTAAAAATCTAGGCCATTTGAGCAAACTCAACCAAATTTTGTATACATAATCAGTGGGACCCCAGAAGTCTAAAAATGCAAAAACTAACCGCCCAAAATGGTGGGGGGGGGTGTAGGGTCAAAAAATGAAAATCTAGGCTCTTGTACCAAACTCAACCAAATTTTGTATACATAATCAGTGGGCCCCCAGAAGTCTAAAAATGCAAAAACTAACCCCCTCCCCTACATGATTATAAATAATTTTATTAAATATTAAATATAAGTGAGGGGCCAGGTTGTATGGTAAAGTCAAGTGGATGGCCACATCAGAACACGTCAGCTTATTTTTATTCTAAAATAAAAATTAAAAAAAAAATCAGGCGTGAAAGGATTAAGGCGCGTAGAAAATTTCCACAACACAGTTTAGGGGGAAAACTTAGGGTAGTAATATTGGAGTACCAATAAAGGTAATAAAATCTTTACCCGGTAAAATCATAATTTGCCTGGACTATATGTCGTTGAGGCTCAGACATAATTTACTTGTATTCTCTACCAAGATTGATCAGCAGGCACAGTGTTTGCCTTTCTCTGGTGAAATCCACCCCCCCCCCCCTCCAGGTTCCCGTTAAACCCTAAAATATAATATTCTAGAGTTGTAGTGCCAATATGATTAGGCGGGTGGTGGTGGGGGGTGGGGGGGAGGGGACAGAGGCGTTTCTTTCCACTTTCTCGCGAATTTGCCTGGGAGAGGCAGAGGGGGAAAGTATAAACGCTCGTGGTGCGTAGAGCCAGTGCCAGTGCCAGTGCAGCGCCAGTCCTCCGCCACTACAGTCGCCGCAGCTGACAACGCTCAACAGGTACCCATTCAGAATATAATTAAATAAATATATACCCACCTACCTATAGACAATACATACAAACGACACAATTTATTCAATATTTTTAAGGCTAAATTTTAAGAGTTAATTAAAAGTACCGGGAGGCACCGAGCGATGCTCGGTAACTTCTTCCTTCAGTTAAAACCTTTATTTTAATATTATTTTTATTTAAAATTCTGATAAAAAGGTCGATTTTTATTTGAGAGCCGTTTTCAAATTAAAAAAAAATACAAATATATATAGTATTCGCCCACTGTACCCCCCCCACCTACCCCCGAAACCTCGCCCTACCCCCGGATCCCCCACCACTGCACCCCACCTCCTGCACCTGTTTTGATTCAACCATATGATTCATTTTTATTCATCCAATTGTTAATAAATAAAACCTATCAAAATGTGTTGTTTTTTCAGAAAATTGAGACCTGCTTATGCGAAATATATTTTTAAATAAATTCTTGATTATTTTTTATTCTATTAAATAAATAAAGTTCTTTATAAAAACAATTATAAAACGTTTATTAATATTTCTAACGTTTAGGGAGAACAAAATATGTTAAAATCCACAATCACAATACTTCTTCAAGGCCTTTTAGAACAATGAATTAAGGCAACCCATTGTCTGCCTGGGTACAAAAGGAAAAGAGTAACCTTTTTTTAAAACCCTAAGAATGGGATTTGTCTACCTGAGAATAATTAATTTGATTACGAAAAAACCCATCAAAAACAATTTTGTCGAAGATGAGACCGTGACAGATCGAATTGTCACCCCAAAAACCCCCTAACCCGTGAATTTCATCAAAATCGGTAGAGTCGTTTTCAAAATATAACCAAGATACAAATATATAAACAAACAAATAAATATACAATTTTTGCTCGTTTAATAAGAGTAGATAGTGGATTTTTTGAGGATACAAATTCTCTTTTAAATAGGTGTTAGTTTTATTCTTTTTTGACAAAAAAACACATTTTTATCTTTTATTTTTCTTTATTTTATTGTCACCCAGGAACGTTTCGACATTTACAAATATGTCATCATCAGCCTAAAACATTTCAATCATTACAAAATATACAATGACAACTTCTCATCACAAAACAACACACTCTCAAAAATTACATCAAAATGACATACCTTGGAACAATCTTAAGATGGGAAAAATTCCCTCACATCGAAATTATCACAATATGTAACATTATCCTTCTGCCCAACAATTATTTTTGCATAAACATTCAAATTCAATGACTCTTTCATAAATCACTGACAGTTAGTCCGATTCAAATTCTATTTGTCAACTGAGTTGTGTTGTTTTGTGATGAGAAGTTGTCATTGTATATTTTGTAATGATTGAAATGTTTTAGGCTGATGATGACATATTTGTAAATGTCGAAACGTTCCTGGGTGACAATAAAATAAAGAAAAACTTTTGAAAAATGCCTAAACAAATAGTAACCCAGATATTGAGTTATATTCTAATCTCCCAAGAGGAAACATGAAGAAAAAGACATTATATATTTTTCAAAATTTTCAATGTATAAATCTTAATTTGTAACTAATTTGAAATATTTGTGATAGACTGATGATGAAGGCAATGCCTTCGAAACTATAGTCTCTAGAAATAATTAAAAATTATTTTATTTAAAAAACAGAAGACTCTCTCATTTTATTTTATTTTTAACCTAAAAAAAAAAAAAAAAAAAAAAATAAGCTGACGTGTTCTGATGTGGCCATCCACTTGACTTTACCATACAACCTGGCCCCTCACTTATATTTAATATTTAATAAAATTATTTATAATCATGTAGGGGAGGGGGTTAGTTTTTGCATTTTTAGACTTCTGGGGTCCCACTGATTATGTATACAAAATTTGGTTGAGTTTGGTAAATGGCCAAGATTTTCATTTTTTGACCCTCCACCCCCCTCCCCATTTTGGGCGGTTAGTTTTTGCATTTTTAGACTTCTGGGGTCCCACTGATTATGTATACAAAATTTGGTTGAGTTTGCTCAAATGGCCTAGATTTTTAATTTTTAACCCCCCCCTCCACCCCCCTTAATTTTGGGTCGATATGCACCAAAATCTAATCAGCTCTTAATCTCAATGGACCAAAACTACGTGTGAAATTTGGTTTCGATATTCACACTAGTTTTTGAGCTAGCTCGTCCACAAAAATTTGGTAACGCACAGACTAACTAACAGACATTTTGACAAAACAATTATTATCTCAAAAAATATAATTTTTTCGATGTTCACTTATTAGAGCTTTTTTGTAGACCGAAATGCCATGGTTTCGCTCAATTTTTTTAATCAAAATAGTTTCAGCCGTTTTTGAGATATTTCGAAAAAAAAGAAGGAAAAAAAACACTTTTTTCATGCACGATTACAATACTTGACCATACCCTGTATGGTAAAGTAAAAATTGATCAGAAACAATTGTGTTTTTCTACTGTCTAGTCTTATAAAATGAACATTGAAAAATCATACTTTACGAATATTAATTATTTTGTTAAAATGTCTGTTAACTCGTCCATTTCTAGATAAATATTTATTTATTTTTTCAAAAAGAGAAACAAAGAGGTTGTCCTCTGCTTGATGCAAATAAACATACACACATATATATCGAGATGATATATCTGTATATATATTATTTATTTGTTTGAGACTATAGTTTCGAAGACTTGGTCTTCATCATCAGTCTTTCTTCAATTATAAATGTTTTTCATGGAGTCAATATCATATGGATATTGACTCCATGTTATTGCATCAAGCAGAGGACAACCTCTTTGTTTCTCTTTGTGAATCAACAACTCTGCTACTCTCGGCAAAACAAAAACTTTTCAATTATATTTTTTTATTTATTTATTCTGGAAGAAAATTATAAATTTCTTTTAATCTCTGTTACGGCCCCGATGTTGTTCATTTATTTATCTATTTGTTTTATTTTTTAACATGATAAAGTACCTACTTTTAGATATGGGTTTGGAATTTATGTTCTAATAAAAAATAAGTTTATCAGTTTTTTGATTTGTTGATTAAATTAACTAAATAATAATAAATAATAAAAAATGTGATGAAGTAATCAATGCGGTTGTCCTCTGATTAAGATTCAAATATACCGGGTGAGTTTTTTATCTTGAGACAGTCTTATAACTCAAAAACAGTGCATTATATGAAAAAAAGTTTCAAATAAAAGTTTATTTATATCGAGGGGGAAACTAAACTACGCTATTGTTTGTCGACCTAGAACAAGCTTTCAAGGGTATTTCAAGGTCAAGTTCTGTTTTTTAAATGGAAACCTATATGTTTCTGTACGTATTCTGAATCTACAAAAAAAAACTGAACAACTTTTATTAGAACTATTTTTTTATACGACATCAAATAAAAAAAAAATATTAAATCAATTAGATCTCAAAAAAAATCTTAATAATTATTTTTAACAATTATTCAACTTAATTATCAAATAATTAATTATTAAATAAATAATTATTAAATCGAAAAGTCACAACAATGAAAATAAGTGTTTATAATGATATTAAAACTTCATTATACTCAGATTTAAGAGATTATTTTCTACTTAATAGAACTACTTAAAATTCTTGAGTTTAAAAAAGTTTATTTCTCGTGTCAATCCAGTAGATAGTTATATTGTATTACCATAATAAAAATGGAGCATTTTTTGTTGAAGACAGAATTGAAATGGTCTTAATTTATGGGTGAATGTGGAAGAAGTGTTATGGGGCTGCCATTGAAATGGATGCCGAGCGTTTTCCTGATAGGAATACACCCTCAAAAGCTTCATTTTATCGTGTTGTAAATCTGTTAAAAAAAACAAGAAATGTAAAGGCTACGAAGAAACTGAAACAGGCCAAAATAACGAAATTGGAACTGGAATTCATCCAGAAGATTTGCGATACACTCTGGAATGTCTCAGAACAGTGTCGGAATAAATAAAATTATTAAATTATTTATTTAATAATTAAATATTAATCATTATTATTTGATAATTAAGTTGAATGATTGTTAAAAATAATTATTAAGATTTTTTTTTTGAATCTAATTGAAATATTTGATCATTGTTTGATGTTGTATAAAAAGATAGTTCAGGGGTATGAAAGTTGTTCAGTTTTTTTAGAAGAATTCAAAAGTTCAACAAAATTAAAAAAAAATATGTTAGGATTAAAAATAATAACAGTGACTCCAAAAGTTTTTCTAGTTGCCCAGCGCACTTAAACTTTTATGTTAGTTTTAATGTGATTAAATTATCACCATATTATGAAATTGAATTTAAATTAGAAGGTTCTTGCTTACCTCTGAAAGTGGAAAAAAAAAAAAAACAAGGAAATATCAGAGAAAAAAGATTGCAAAAGTCCAATTGAATTGTGAATATGAGATTCTGATTAGAAATTATCACTTTATTTTTATTATTATTAACAGGGTAAATTATAAAGTTAATTAAAAACAGAATGTATTTGAGATGAAATAAACGAATGGATTTTAAATTCAATTAATTAAATCTAATTAACAATTTTTCAATTAAAAATTATTAGTAGTAACAGGATAAAAAATGTTTAATTAAAATAAAACTTAAAATTAGAACTAATTAGCTATATGACAAGGCGGCCATATTTATTTATAAAAATAAATATACTAGGTAAATGGATTTGAGAAATTTACGTAGAAGAGATGAAGTGTTCAAAAACAAATGGATTGTATTCAATAAGAAGGGAGAGAGTTTTTCAGTTAGAATTAAGGGGTGGCTAGAAAAGTGTATGAAAGAGTATAGGATCAAATAGGTTCACTTATCAGTTTGTTGAAAAGGTCAGACGAATCCGTTGAATGTGAGAATTTCTTCCAGGCCAATCTGTACCAAAAATAAAGGAAACGAGGTATTTCCCTTTAATGGAAATGTCGATACTGAGAGAGAAAATGGTACAGCTACCAGGAAGCAGAAGATTAGAGGTCCAGTTGTGGTGTTCTAACATAAATATCAACTCACTAGTTGATATTTTATCAATTTACAATTGATAAGGGAAAGAATGAACACCAGCAGCAAAAATATGAGAATAAAAAGTGTGAGACTGGACTCTGATTGGCTTCCGAACATGATCTTGCATGAGATTCGATGATTCCACAAGAATGAGAAAAAATTAATTATATCAATAAACATAAATTTGTTTATGGCTGTTCCCAGAGCGAAGGGCCTCCCCTAGGGCTGTTCTATCGAGTTGACGAACACTGCCCTAGAGATATTTTTTCTGCACAAAAATCGTAAAAACGATGATCACACATGCAATAAGCTCACGGTTGCGATTGGCGCAACCATACCGGGGCCCGGTGACAGAATGTCGCAATAAATTTGTTGAAAAGGTGTAGACTGAGAAGGAGAGAGTAAAGATAAGGAAAAAGTAAACGTGTGAAAGAAAAGTGTGTAAGTGATGAAGTGTTAACAATGTTTATCCTTCGTGTTTGATAGGTAAGGGTGAGATTTTTGTGATTGGACGAAGGCATTCCCCATTAGGTGTGCGTAGTTTAACAAGTCGTGACAACTTATCTCTGCCGGGTATAACTTCAATAATTCGAGCCATTGTCCATTTTCCAGGCAAGAGCGCCTTATCTAAGAGTAGCACAAGTTGTCCCACTTGTGGTTGTTCCTTGTTGTGCAGCCAACGGTTTCTCAACTGTAGATGAGCCAAATGCTCCCGGTTCCATCTATTCCAAAATTCAGTAGTAAGTTTGGAGACATATTTCCAACGTTTGGTAAGTGGAATTCTTGTATCCGTTCCATTTCGAATGGGTAGTGTAGTGAGAGAACTTCCAACCAGAAAATGTCCTGGTGTGAGTGCCTCAAAACTATTTGGATCATTGGACAGAGAAGACAATGGTCGAGAGTTTAGAAGAGCTTCAATTTTAATCAAAGCCGTGACACCTTCGTCATACGTAAGAAGACTTGAACCGAGGGATCTTCTTATTCAGCCATGAGAGTACGATTTGTGAATCAGAGAAACAATTAATTTCCTGAATAGGCATGGACAACGAAGGAAGGATAAAATGAATAGCTTTTGAAAGTAGATGTGCGGATAAGAGTTCTGACCTTGGAGTTGTAGTTAGTTTGAGTGGTCTTACCCGAGATTTGGCATATAGGAATCTGCTATCTTGGAGGGTAGAATGATAATATGATGTCATGTAAAGGACGCATCCGTAAGAGAGGTCACTAGCATCGCAGAATCCAAATATTCGGTAAGTTGTAGCGTCAAGACTTTTTAAGAGCCGTGGGATTTTAATGTGTTGGAATTTGGCAACTTCCTTGTGATACAATTCCCATGAGGTCTGAAAAGATTGAGGTATTGGAGTATCCCAATCAAGCGTCTTGTCTTTCCATAACTCCTGGAACAATATCTTAAACTTGATCAGACATGGGTTCAAAAACCAAGTGGATCATACACCCGTTGGAGTTCTGATAGAATACCCCTTTTTGTGTTTGGAGTTTCATTCGGTATAGTAAGTTTGAAGTAAAAACTATCTTCTTGAGATCTCCAGTCAATGCCCAGAACTGAAATATCCCCAGGACTTAGCACCTTGGAAGAATCAGAGATGAGGTGAAGATCTCTCAAGTCTTCGAGTAGTTCCTGTGAGTTAGATGAAAACTTGTCAAAGAAGAATGATCCTTGTTTTAGGATAAAACAGATCTCCTCAACTAGCGTGGTCAAATCAGATATGGTGTCAGCTCCTAATAGGAAATCATCGACATAAGAGTTTGTCTTTATGTTCTTAGCAGCTGTCGGATATTGTGAGGAGAATTGATCAGCCAGGTAATGTAACGCTCGAATAGCGAGGAAAGGACTGCAAGATAATCCGAATGGCACACGAGTGAAACGGTAAACTGAGATCGGTTGTGAGGAATTTTCACGCCATAGTACGCGGAGTAGATCTCGGTCTGGTTTTGCGACAAGAATTTGAAGGAACATAGAAATTATATCCATACAAATAACATATCGGTGTGATCGAAAATTGGTAAGAACATGTCTTATATCGGTTTGAAGGACATCTCCTGGCATGAGAATATCGTTGAGTGAGTTTCCATTTGTCGAAGTTGAAGATCCATTAAAAACAATCCTCAATATTGAGCTGTTTTTCTTTGGGACTGCAGAGTGGGGTAGATAGAAACATCTATTGTTATTGTGATAGTGTTCTGAAGGTAGTACCAACTCTAAGTGATGGTTGTCAATATATTGATTCATGGATTCAATGTATTGAGTATGGTATCTAGGGTTCTTTGTAAATTTCCGTTCCAGAGCCCGCAAAAGCACAAATGCCTTGGATTCGGAATTTCCTAAAGGTAGGTGATCTGGTTTTAAGGGTAGGTGAACTTGTATGCGATTGTCCACAAGTTGGGTGTGAGTCCGAAAAGAGGTTTCCTCTAATGAAAGTGTTTCCGGTAAAGGTAAGTTAAGAGAATCCTCTAGTTCCCAATACTTTGAAACATACAAAATATCATCTTTGGGAGTGGTCTGTGCCTCACACAGATGCAAAACTTTGCTCATTTTGGCTGGAGCAGAACCCAGCAGCAACCATCCAAATTTGGAACCGAAAAGTGCTGTGCTACCGTCAGGGCTAGCAATCTTCTCACCGGTAAAAATGTTGGGCGCAGGCAGAAGCTCCTAAGATCCCTTGTATGGGTGCAGGGTGTGGTAACATGGATCAGCAAGAGGTTTATCTTCAAGGCTATGAGAGTGAGGATGTATCTACTGATTTGGTTGGTAACTTAAGTTGTAGTGAATTAACT
>JAKCPI010020780.1:0-14644 GCA_023213315.1 Euborellia annulipes
GGTTAGGAGGGTTTTGTGTTAGCGATTCGATCTGTCACGGTTCTCATCTTCGGCTAAGATTGTTTTTGATGGTTTTTTGCTTAGGTGAAATAATAGTATTATTTACAAGTGGTTGTCTCGATAAAAATGTATATTTACATTTTTATTCAATTTCCTTTTAATTATTAATTGGTTTTTTTTAATTTTTAAATTCCACTAATAGATCATTACAAAAATTTTTATTCTATAAATTAAAAGTTAGACAATTTAAATTGATTAAAAATCGAGTTTTAAAATCCCACAACCGTATTTTTCTTTATTAGAATTTGGCAATTTAATTGATGAACTCAAAAATTGTTATTTAATTAAAAGAGAGGATTATACGGTATTTATTTATATACCTATTCATATACATGTATACACAATTTGTGGGCCACTACAAGGCTTGAAATGCAAAAACTGGGTGAGGGGGGCGGGGGCGAGGGTGGAGGTGAATTATTAAACGAAGCAATTCTTGTATATATCGTCGGTCCTAAAAGCAAAACCACGAATGTGCAGATTCATCATTTTGAAAAAACAAGGTCTGAAGTTTCTATTGGCTTCCAAAAAACAGGTTGCATACTTACTTAATCAAACCCACGACCATCTTCGCTCATCAATAATGTTGTTTCATGACATATTAAGTAAATTAGAATAATAATAACAACATCTTTGCAAAAAAATTTTTTCACATTCGTGGTTTTGCCTTAGGACCGACGATATTATATGTATATACCGAGGTGAGTTTTTTTATCTTCAAATAAAAGTTTATTTATATCAAAGGGGAAACTAAACTTTGCTTTATTGTTTTTGTTGATCAAGAACAAGCTTTCAGGGGTATTTCAAGGTCAAGTTCTATTTTTTTAAATGGAAACCCTATATTTTTCTCTGTTTCCTAAATCTAGAAAAGAAATAAACAACTTTCATTAGAACTATTTTTTTATACATAAAAAAAAAAAAATATTAGATCAATTAGATCTCAAAAAAATCAAATAAATAATTATTAAATTGAAGTGTTTATAATGACGAAATATTAACATGAAATTACTTTTTGAAGTCGGTGCCAAACAAACTATACCTATAAGCGAGCGTACCCATAAAATGTACTAAGTAAGATCCGTCGAGTGCGATTCATAAAAGGTATATGTTTGGCACCAACTTCAAAAAGTAAGTTCATGTTAATATTTCGTCGTTTTAGTAAAAACTAAATAAGATAATAGGTATTTTTATACCCTTTAGTGTATTTTATTTGTTTGCATTTAATTTTTGTAGTCAGTTTTATTTTTTCTTAAAAAATTATTTTTATTTTTCTTCCCCTCTTTTTAGTCATGGTATTAAATAGTGATTATATCAATCAGAACTTGACCAAATTAATATGACCACCAAATCCCTTAAGACACCCCCTATCGGATAAAAAAAGAATTTAAATGAAAGTCGGTATCATAAACAAAAGAGGTTAAGGATTAAATAATATATATATACAGATTATATCATCTTTGATATATATGTGTATATGTTTATTTGCATCAAGCAGAAGACAATCTCTTTGTTTCTCTTTGTGAATCAACAACTCTGCTACTCTCGGCAAAACAAAAACTTTTCAACTAAAAGGGTTAGACTAAACAAACCTAATAAAAAGGTCTAATACCTATGGAAAAAAATCGAAAAAAAATGGGACCAATCGGAAGTTAGACTGGACCCAATGCAAAAAAAAATTTCAAAATCGGTTGACAATTGGCGGAGATATGAGGTAACATAGGCACAAAAAAAAAAAAAAAAAAAATTCAGTCGAATAGAGAACCTCCTCCTTTTTTGAAGTCAAGTTTAAAAATGGCCACAGTAACGTTTTTGTTTAGAAAGCTTTGGTTTTCACCCAGAAGACTTGCGATATACTCTGGAAAGTCTCAGAACAAAGTGTCGGAAATTTTAAATGATTAATTATTATTAAATTATTTATTTAATAATTAAATATTTAATAATTAAGTTGAATGATTGTTAAAAATAATTATTAGAATTTTTTTTGAGATCTAATTGATTTAATATTTTTTTTATTTGATGTCGTATAAAAAAATAGTTCTTATGAAAGTTGTTCAGTTTTTGTTTTGTAGATTCAGAATATGTACAGAAACATATAGGTTTCCATTTAAAAAACAGAACTTGACCTCGAAATACCCTTGAAAGCTTGTTCTAGGTCGACAAACAATAGCGTAGTTTAGTTTCCCCCTTGATATAAATAAACTTTTATTTGAAACTTTTTTTCATATAATGCACTGTTTTTGAGTTATAAGACTGTCTCAAGATAAAAAAAACTCACCTGGTATATATATATATAGAATCGGTTTCTATCGATTTTGATGAAATTCCCGGGTTAGGAGTTTTTGGGTTGACATTTCGATCTGTCAAGGTCTCATCTTCGGCTAAATTGTATAAAGGTGGTATAAGGTCTTATAAATTCGTACTTTTTGCTTTTGCCCCACAAATATTTGTTTTTCAGACCAAACCATATAGACATCCAGCTATCCTAGCTCCTTTTTGTTACTTGGGTTTTAACCTCTTGGCTCAGATCTCTGTGCGCCAAAATCTCGGCTCCCAAATAGTTAAATTTTTAATGGGTTTTTTGTTAATTCAAATAATTATTCACAGGTGGTTGTTTGAATCAAAATTCATAATTACATTTTTTTTTTTTCAATTTCTTTTAATAAAATTAATTGTTTTTTTTTTTTTTTATTTTAAATTCCACTAATAGATCATTACAAATATTATTATATATTAGAAATTAGGAATTTGACCGCGAAAGAGTGTTGGGAGTCGGCAAAACGCGTGCTACGTGCAAAGCATGCTTTGGGGGGGAATTATTGATTTTATGTCATCGGAGCACCTGCCGTGATAGTATCTATAGAAAAGGGAAAGGGCAGAGACATTTCTTCGATGAGCCAGCGAGTCGAGGGAGTCGGTGAGGGTAGAATCGTCAATTAGCCTGACGGCTCGTTTCTGAATTGCATCCAGGGTAGCAAGAGAATATTTAGAGGCTCCTCTCCATAGATGAGAGCCGTATTCGAGACAGGGGCGGATTTGGGCCTTGTAGATGGTGAGAAGATGTGGGGGCTTGTAAAATCGCTTGGACCTGAATAAGTAGCCAATCTTCCTTGCTGCAGATTTCGCCACAGAGGAGATGTGTTCATTCCAAGACAGGTCAGATGCGACAGAGACGCCCAACATGGATAGGCTGTCACACATTTTCAGGGTATTCGAATCGAAGTGAATATCAGGGAAACTTATTTTCGCGCCTAGAAATTAGACAACATTGAGTCTTGTTTGCATTAAAGTTAACTAAATTTTGAGAGCCCCATTTATTCAGTTTGTCTAGGTCGAGAGTGATTGAGGAGGCAACATTGATTCGATTATTCGGGAGTGAGGGTTTGCCGTGCAGAGTGCTATCGTCGGCGTAACAATGAGTGGGGTTTGACGTTTGATCGATAAGGTCGTTTATATAAATTAGGAAGAGTGTGGGGGAGATTACAGAGCCTTGGAGAACACCAGCGTTTGTGGAGAACGATTCAGATGATATTCCATCCACCACAACTTTGATACTACGGTTTGTCAGAAAGCTTTGATTGACGGGTTGATCACCCGAGATATATAATAATATCAGGTTAAAAATTGTCTCTGTTATTGTAATTCTTACGATAAAATTTTAAAGGAAGTGGCGGTTATAGGGAAGGGAAATAAGTGCGGTCAAGTGCGAGTGAGGCTCGGAGGAAGAAAAGGGGACGATCCTCAGAATTGTCGGGGTTTTTTAAAGAGGATGAAAATGATGTTCTAATAAGAATATTTTATTCTAAATTAAAGTACTTTACAGAAAGATAGTACTTTTTAAAATTCTTTAAAATTTATTTATTTGTTCGGTTTAATTGATTTATTAAATATCTTAATTTTACATGAATTATATGTACATTGAATTTGAGCTTCAACTTCGGAGATTTTTTCTCCACCATCGACTGTCCTTGATCATCTTTTTAGTCCTTGTTTTTAATAAGAGGAAAAACTAATTAAATAAAAAAACCTCTTTTCCGATAATTATTCAAATTCCATTATCCGTCTCCAATCCATCTTTCAATTAATTTATTTAATTTATTTTTTTTTTTTTTTAAATTTTATTAAACCAATTATTTTACATTAATTAATGTATACATTGTATTTTTTTGCTTCGATTCCGGAGATTACTTCTCCACCATCGAGTGTCCTTATTCATCTTTAGTCCTTGTTTTTAATAAGAGGAAAAATCTAATTAGATAAAAAAACCTCTTTTCCGATAATTATTTCAATTCCATTATTCCCTAATCAAGTCGATTGGTTATTCTCTCCTGCCAATCCCCATTCCAATCCCCATCCCCCCCAATAATTTAGATTTCTTAATTTTAATATATAATTAAATATTTGTAAAGAATTATTAGCGGGTTTTAAAATTATAAAAAAACTCAATTAATTATTAAAGTTAAATTTAAAAAAAAAAAAAAAACTGTTTATTGGTTTCTACATTCTTTATCGTATCCTAGCAACAGTCTTAAAATATCATTAAAATCATTAAGAAAAGATCATGTTTTCTGCATTTTTAAACCGAAACTTTTGAGATTAGAAAATTTGAAATCTATATAGGCTTATATATATCAGTTGTTCGCTGGATTGAAAATTCAAACGTTTTGTCACCAGAAAAATATCTTTTTAGGTTTTTTTTTAATCGTTAAATACCCCCGATTTTAAACCCGACAGGAAGGACTCGAGAAGAATTGTTTTAATAATTTTTAAAGAAATTTGTGTCGATTCTAGGTGAAAAATTGGTTTAAATAAAAGTTAATTGGAGAATACTAGGGGTTTATCTATTTATGTGCAAACCTACCTGGATTAAAAATTATTCTTTAATTAAGCTCTTACTGAATAATATTAGTATTCTTTATTTGGCTTGAAAAAAACAATTTTAAAGCTAACAAGGGTGTATATCCGTTGAACTAATTTTCCCCAAAACCTTGCTTTGTCAAAGTCAGCTCCGGAATTCTAGGTTGTATTGTTTTCTTCTTCAGACAAATACTTGTGTCCGATACTTGAAATTCGATCCGTTCTTTCTCGGATCTAGTGAATGACACCCTCTTGTGTGTTTCCTTTGAGATAATTATATCTAATTCAATATTAATTTTTTTTTTTGATTTAACTAAATATCTTAATTAGATTTTTTTATAAATTTTATTAAACCAATTATTTTACATTAATTAATGTATACATTGTATTTTTGCTTCGATTCCGGAGATTACTTCTCCACCATCGAGTGTCCTTATTCATCTTTAGTCCTTGTTTTTAATAAGAGGAAAAATCTAATTAGATAAAAAAACCTCTTTTCCGATAATTATTTCAATTCCATTATTCCCCAATCAAGTCGATTGGTTCCATTTCATCAATCTCTCCAACAAAAAATATTTTTATTTTATAAATTTTATTAAACCAATTATTTTACATTAATTAATGTATACATTGTATTTTTGCTTCGATTCCGGAGATTACTTCTCCACCATCGAGTGTCCTTATTCATCTTTAGTCCTTGTTTTTAATAAGAGGAAAAATCTAATTAGATAAAAAAACCTCTTTTCCGATAATTATTTCAATTCCATTATTCCCCAATCAAGTCGATTGGTTCCATTTCATCCAATCTCTCCAAAACAAAAAATATTTATTTTTTATAAATTTTATTAAACCAATTATTTTACATTAATTAATGTATACATTGTATTTTTTGCTTCGATTCCGGAGATTACTTCTCCACCATCGAGTGTCCTTATTCATCTTTAGTCCTTGTTTTTAATAAGAGGAAAAATCTAATTAGATAAAAAAACCTCTTTTCCGATAATTATTTCAATTCCATTATTCCCCAATCAAGTCGATTGGTATCCATTTCATCCAATCTCTCCAAAACAAAAAATTTTTTTTTTTTATAAATTTTATTAAACCAATTATTTTACATTAATTAATGTATACATTGTATTTTTGCTTCGATTCCGGAGATTACTTCTCCACCATCGAGTGTCCTTATTCATCTTTAGTCCTTGTTTTTAATAAGAGGAAAAATCTAATTAGATAAAAAAACCTCTTTTCCGATAATTATTTCAATTCCATTATTCCCCAATCAAGTCGATTGGTTCCATTCTCATCAATCTCTCCAAAACAAAAAATTTTTTTTTTTTATAAATTTTATTAAACCAATTATTTTACATTAATTAATGTATACATTGTATTTTTGCTTCGATTCCGGAGATTACTTCTCCACCATCGAGTGTCCTTATTCATCTTTAGTCCTTGTTTTTAATAAGAGGAAAAATCTAATTAGATAAAAAAACCTCTTTTCCGATAATTATTTCAATTCCATTATTCCCCAATCAAGTCGATTGGTTCCATTTCCTCAATCTCTCCAAAACAAAAAATATATTTTTTTTATAAATTTTATTAAACCAATTATTTTACATTAATTAATGTATACATTGTATTTTTGCTTCGATTCCGGAGATTACTTCTCCACCATCGAGTGTCCTTATTCATCTTTAGTCCTTGTTTTTAATAAGAGGAAAAATCTAATTAGATAAAAAAACCTCTTTTCCGATAATTATTTCAATTCCATTATTCCCCAATCAAGTCGATTGGTTCCATTCTCATCCAATCTCTCCAAAACAAAAAATATTTTTTTTTTATAAATTTTATTAAACCAATTATTTTACATTAATTAATGTATACCTTGTATTTTTGCTTCGATTCCGGAGATTACTTCTCCACCATCGAGTGTCCTTATTCATCTTTAGTCCTTGTTTTTAATAAGAGGAAAAATCTAATTAGATAAAAAAACCTCTTTTCCGATAATTATTTCAATTCCATTATTCCCCAATCAAGTCGATTGGTTTCCTCCATCTCTCCCTCTCCCTACCAAATCAATAAATTCCTAATTTTAATATAAATATATTAATATTTGCTATAACCTATTAGTGGGTTTTAAAATTAAAAAACCAATTAATAAATAAAAGATAATTGAAAAAAATGTAAACAAACTTTTTTATTGAGATTTTCATCTATCAATAATTACTTTAATTAAGAAAAGATCAATTAAGATGAAATTTGTCGAGGTCCAGACCTAGCCAGATCGTTTTCTCATCCTCAAAACTTGTTAATAGAATTGGTTTCATCAAAATCGGTAGAGCCGTTTTCAAAATAGAACTAAGATACAAATATATATATATAAACAAACAATTTTTGCTCGTTTAATAAGAGTAGATAGATTAAAAATATTGACTATCAATCACAGTTTAAAAAAGTGATATGCCCACGATTTCGTTTAAATAAATAACATTTCCTTTTTTTTTTTTTTTTTTATTCTTCTCTCCGAATGAGTGAGTGAGATATATTCTACATATACATGTGGAAATGTTTAAAATGACTTGACAATTCCATTTAAAGATCTTAAGTACACATACTAAGCGAGGCGGAATGTAGAGGATGGTAAATAAGATAAAAAAAAAAAAAAAAAAAAAAAAAAAATTAAAAATAATAATAAAATAATGTCCTTCGTGGATAAATACAAACGAAGACAACCACCTGGGATTGTGATCATGCTGCGGTGTCGCAACGTATCGGTATTCAATCGGATTTCTATACCCATTTATAAACTTTTAAAGTGGATTTAGAAACAAATATACCTGGTGAATTTTTTTATCTTGAGACAGTCTTCTAATTCAAAAACAGTACATTATATGGAAAAAAGTTCCAAATAAAAGGTTATTTGTATGGAGGGGGAAACTAAACTACTCTATTGTTTGTCGACCTAGAACATGTTTTCGAGGGTATTTCTAGTTCAAGTTCTGTTTTTTAAATGGAACCCTATATTTTTCTATACGTCTACTTAATCTACAACAAAAACTGAACAATTTTCATAAGAACTATTTTTTATACGACATCAAATAAACAAAATACATGAATCAATTAGATCTCAAAAAAATTCTTAATAATTATTTTTAACAATCATTCAACTTAATTATCAAATAATAGTCAGTACCTGGCCACCGAGCGATGCTCAATAAACTTTGCTTCAATTAATAGCTATATTTTAATCCCAGAAACCCCCCTCGCCCCCCGGACCACTTCCTGCACCCGCTCACACCCCACATACACCCCCCACATCCCCACTCCGCCCCCGAAACCCTGTACCCCCCACCGCTGCACCCCCACATCTACCCCCGCCCAGTTTTTGCATTTCTAGCCTTCAGTGGTCCACAGATTATGTATATATAGGTATATAAATAAATACGGTATAATTTATATTTTTTTAATTAAATAACAATTTTTGAGTTCATCAATTAAATTGTCAAATTAATATTTGTGGGATTCAAAACTCGATTTTTAATCAATTAAATTGCTCAACTTTTAATATATAATAATAATTATAATGATCTTATTGTGAGATATAAAATTAAAAAACTAATTATTTATTAAAAGGAAATTGAATAAAAGTGTAAATAAACATTTTTATCGAGACAACCACCTGTGAATAATTGTTTGAATTAACAAAAAACCCATCAAAAACAACTTAGCCGAAGATGAGACCGTGAGAGATCGAATATCCAACACAAAACGCTCTTAACCTGTGAATTTCATCCAAATCGTTAGAGCCGTTTTCGAGAAACCGACCGGATATATATATATAAATCCCCCTTTTTAAAATTCAACATTTTAAATAACTCTTTGGTTTCGTAAAGTTACTAACTTGATCTCCCTAGAACAATAATTAGTTAATGTTTAAACTCTTAAGACATGTCATTATATATTACATTTATACATTAAAAGATAATCAGTTATTTAACAAAACCTGTTGCTATTTGAAATCTACGAATAAAATAACTAATTATTCTATTTGTCTAGTTTGTAAATAAAACAACTAATATTGTTTTAAATTGAAAGTTTTTATTGCGGAGTAGCAGAATTTTTATATATTGAAGGAAATAATAGAGAGTGAATCTTCTGCTGGTTATAAGTTTTATTTATCTTTATAACGGACTTGTTTCGAGGGCTTTGCCCTCTTCATCAGTCTATTACAATGTATCCACAGGAATTAATTTATGAATGAAAGCTTTACATTTTTCATGTGTCATGTTAACCTTAACACATGAAAAATGTAAAACTTTCATTCATAAATTAATTCCTGTGAATACATTGTAATAGACTGATGAAGAGGGCAAAGCCCCTCGAAACTATAGTCTCGTTATAAATAAATAAAATTTATAATTCCGGCAGAAGACACACTTTATTGTCTCCTTCAATATATTGTTTTAGCAATCGAATAAAGTTGTTTTTTGTTACAAACTTACATATATATATATATATATATATATATATATATATATATATATATATATATATATATATATATATATACAATTTTTGCTCGTTTAATATAATAATAATAATAAATAATTTGATTATTAAGTAAATTATTATGACACAATGAAAATAAGTGATTTATAATGATATTAAAACTTCGTTATACTCAGATTTAAGAAAATTATTTTCTACTTAATAGATCTACATTTAAAAATTCTGAGTTTAAAAGTTTATTTCTCGTATCAATTCAGTAGATAGTTATATTGTATTTATTACTATATAAAAATGGAGCATTTTTTTGTTGAAGACAGAATTGAAATAGTTTTAATTTATGCGGTGATTGTGAAACAAGTGTTATGGGTGCCGAGCGTTTTTCCTGATAGGAATACACCCTCACGAGCTTCATTTTAACGTGTTAAAAAAAACAGGAAGTGTAAACGCTACGAAGAAACTACAACAAGCCAAATAACGAAATTGTAGCCGGAGATTCATTCAGAACACTTGCGATACACTAATGGAATGCCTCAGAACAGTGTCGACAAAATTATTAAATTATTAATTATTATTAAATTATTTATTTAATAATTAAATATTTGATCATTATTATTTGATAATTAAGTTGAATAATTGTTAAAAATAATTATTAGGATTTTTTTGAGATCTAATTGATTTAATATTTTGTTTTATTTTGATATCGTATAAGAAAATAGTTCTTATGAAAGTTGTTCAGTATTTTTTGTAGATTTAGGACTATGCAATGAAATATATAGGTTTCTATTTAAAAAACAGAACATGACCTCAAAATACCCCTGAAAGCTTGTTCTAGGTCGACAAGACAATAGGGTAGTTTAGTTTCCCCCTCGATATAAATAAACTTTTATTTGAAACTTTTCATATAATGCACTGTTTTGAGTTATAAGACTGTCTCAAGATAAAAAATACGGGATATGAAACGAATTATCAAAAGTGTCATGGAAAATGCTAGATATCTATAAATCTAAGACTTTATCAAAAAAGTAGCCCAAGTTAACCTTTAAGTCAATAAAATTTTCTAGAGAATAAGATATAGAATCAAGTTTCTAAGATGAGTGGCTTTCATTTTATGAAGGAAAAACTGCGATTTTTTGAAAAAATGGATCATTTCTTGTCATGGAAAATGCTGGATATCTATAAATCTAAGAATTTTATCAAAAAAGTGGTCCAAGTAAACGTTCAAGTCAACAAAATTTTCTAGAGAATGAGATAGGAATCAAGTTTCTAAGATGAGTGGTTTTACATTTTATGAAGGAAAAACTGAGATTTTTGCAAAAGAATTGCAGTTTTCTAAAACTTCAACCTCATTGCGGCACGGATTACCATTATCAATTGAGTCAAACTTTTGTTTGAATTGTAGCAAATCTAGTCAAGTTTTAAAAATGTATAGATTGGTCTTTGTCGTTAAAGTGCTCCTTCATGAGCCAATATGGGAAACAGCAAAAAACATCGCGAGTTTTTGGGCGATCCGGAGGCGCTTGAGCCCGAACGGTTTGTCGGAGAAAAAAACCTAAATAATAAAATTTGTAGGAAATTTTATGAACTTTCATTTTGAATAGGAAGGTTATTTACGAAAAGTTGATAGTTTTTGAGTTATAAGCAAAAAAACCTCCAAAAATGGAAATGTTTCACTTTTTTTCATTTTCTACAATGTTCGTCACGAAATTTAGTGGAGAGACCTCAGATTTGGATTCAGCAGCCCCAAAAAACATATAATGCAAAAAATCAGAACTACCCAAAACTTTCCCCATAGGGGCCCATTTGAGCACAATTTGACTGGACTATTTGTGTTTATAAAGCAAATAAGCTGACGTGTTCTGATGTGGCCATCCACTTGACTTTACCATAGCCTGGCCCCTAAGGTATTTATAATCATATAAGAGGGGGAGGGTTAATTTTTGCATTTTTATACTTCTGGGGGTTCACTGATTATGTAGGCATACAAAATTTGGTTGGTTTGATATTTATCATTAAATTTTCATTAATTGGTATTTATTTATTGATATACTACTGTGGGCAATAAATAGTAAGACTTTTTAATTTAAATTTCGCGCGGAAACCCATTCGTCGAAATATATTTTTTCTAGGTTGGTATGACTGTCAGTGACATCTGTGCCAAATGTCACATCAAAATAATCATTGGTGTTTAGTATACGCTTGTCTTTCTGAAGTACAAAAAGTGCATTCGGCGATTTTTACAATGAGTGAAATTATTCAACAAAGAAGTTCCATTAAATTTTGTGTGCGGAATCAAATTTCTGGTGCCGAAACGTTCAGAATGTTGCAAAAGGCCTTCGGTGATAATTGTATGTCGCGAGCAAGTGTTTTTGATTGGTACAAACTGTTCAAAGAGGGTCGAGAACGCGTTGACGACGAACAAGTCAAAAATCAAGGTCCTGTTGACAGTTTTCTTCGATTATCGAGGTGTGGTGCACTCCGAATTCCTTCCGACTGGCCAAACTGTCAACAAGGAATACTATTTGAGTGTTATGCGTCGTTTGCGCGAAGCTATTCGTAAAAAGAGGCCGGAATTATGGGCCGACAACTCTTGGTTTTTGCACCACGATAATGCACCTTCGCATACTGCATTGATTATTCGTGAGTTTTTCGCCAAAAATTCAATCAATATCGTTCCACAACCACCGTATTCGCCTGATTTAGCTCCTTGTGACTTCTGGCTGTTCAGCAAACTCAAACGACCGCTCCGGGGAAACCGTTTTGAGTCAATTGAAGATATTAAACGCGAATCGCTACGCGCATTGAAGGCTATTCCGGAAATTGGCTTTAACAACTGTTTCGAGGATTGGAAAAAACGTTGGCGCAAGTGTATTGAGGCCGGGGGGATTACTTTGAGGGGGACGAAATAGATTTGGAAGAATAAATAAAGAATTTTAAAATTAAGAACAAAGTCTTACTATTTATTGCCCACAGTAGTATATTAAATAATTCTCTGAATTTTTTTTTTTTTTTTTCCCAAAATTTTCCATATCTAAAAGTACACTTTTTGAATCGGAAATAATCAGGGGAATTTTCATTGTTTTTACAAGAATTGATATAATCCAAAGTCTTGAGAATAGCCATCGCTTCGACTTGTAAATGTAGATACATCTTTCCTCAATTTGAACTGTTTGTAAAAACCTGTGTTTTCGTGATAAACTACGCCACCCCTTTTGTGTGGGAGTCGAGTTCTTTCTTTGATCCAGGCGTATAAATATATTCAAAATCTTGGTAGTTCTCTCTTAGTATAGTACAAAGTTTCTATTTTTATAAAATTATTATTATTGTTACGAGCAGTGGCGTGCCTACGGCGCATACGCTTTCGGCCCTCAGGCTGAGTGGCCCTGGTGGTCGGCGTCTCGAGATGTGATTATTAGCTGTCCGTAACTACCTATATGTTTTTGAAAAATAAAAATATTTTTTGAATAATGAATATTGATCAAAGAAAGATGAAAAATATCATTAAATGCTTTATAAATACTTTATTAGAGCATGCAACCATTTCTCTCGAAATTCCGGATCGGTTGGAAACCTATTTCTTTTTTAATAATACATTTCAATATTTAAATTTATCTAAAAAGTGTCTCTAAATTAATTATATATAATAATTTTAAAATTAATTTATCTACTAAAATTTCAAATGACCCGCGCAGTAATAAATTAAGAATTAATCTCATTATCCCATTAAATCATATCTCATTAAAACTTATATTATAAATTAAATATATATAATATATATATATATATATATATATTTTTTAAAATTAATTTGTCTACTAAAATTTTAAGAATTTATATTTTTCTTAAATTCAAAAAAAAAAAAAAAAATTTCGCGGTATAGAATTATTTCCAAAAAATTAAATATATATTAATATATAATATATTTAAAATTAATAAATTTGTCTACTAAAATTTCAAATGAGACACGCCATAAATCTAATATTCTAAGCTATATAGAGGAATATATTAATATATAGAGATATTATAGATATATAATATAGAGAATAGAGATGTTTTATTTGTAAAATTTGACAATATAACAACTGTCATTGAATATTAGTTGCTTTTTCTCCCACATGTTCACCTTGCTGCGCCACGGGTACTGTCTGACAATGGCTTTTATATATATATAGATTATTCCAGTTCTTCAATTAGATATATGTACGGAACCTAAAATATGACAAAATGAAAGTCATGTTATCCGCACATCTTATATATAAAAGCCCTTGTCAGACAGTACCTGTGGCGCGGTCAGGAGAACATGTGGGAGAAAAAGCAACTAATATTAAATGACAGTTGTTAGATTATCAAATTTTTCCAATAAAACATATCTATTCTCTATATTATATATCTATAATATCTCTATATATTAATATATTCCTCTATATAGCTTAGAATATTAGATTTACGGCGTGTGTCATTTGAAATTTTGTACACAAATTTATTAATTTTAAAATATATTATATAATAATATATATTTAATTTTTTGAAAATAATTCATACCGCGAAAATTAATTTTTTTTTTTGAATTTAAGAAAAATATAAATTCTTGAAATTTTAAGTAGACAAATTAATTTTAAAAAATATATATATATATTATATATTTAATTTATAATATAAGTTTTAATGAGATATGATTTAATGGGATAATGAGATTAATTCTTAATTTATTACTGCGCTGCTCATTTGAAATTTTAGTAGATAAATTAATTTTAAAATATTATTTTAAATTAGATATATTTATATATATTTAATTTAGTGACACTTTTTAGATAAATTTAAATATTGAAATCTATTATTAAAAAAGTCGAAAAATATTAGTAGACAAATATATAAATTCTTTAAATTTTAGTAGATAAATTAATTTTAAAATATATATATATATAATATTTAATTTAAACACTAAATTCTCTATTCTCACAAACAATCAATGCACTGTTAAAAAACACAACATATAGATTCAATCATTTATAATTTTTATTGTAGTTAAAACATGTTTAGTGTTGAAGATATTTAATTTAATTTAAGTTTAAATAATAATGAAATAGGTTTCCAACTGATCGGGAACTTTGAGAGAAATAGTTGCATCCTCTAATAAAGTACATATTTATAAACTATTTACTGATATTTTTTTCATCTTTCTTTGATCAATATTCATTATTCAAAAAATATTTTTTTCAAAACATATAAT
>JAKCPI010020781.1:0-17655 GCA_023213315.1 Euborellia annulipes
CAGAAGCAACAGAAAGTAACTAGTAGTACGTTAATTTCTGTTGAAACCTTGAGAAAGTATCTAGTAGTAGTAACAGTTACTTCCTTTTGAGGACAACAGAAAACAACTAACAGTAGTAACAGTTACTTCTTTTGGGGGCAACAAGAAAGCACGTAGTAGTAGTAACAGTTACTTTCTTTTGGGGACAACAGAAAATAACTAGCAGCAGCAACGAGTTACTTTCTTTTGAGGGTACCAGAAAGGATCTAGTAGCAGAAGCAGTTACATTCTTTTTGAGGGCAATAGAAAGTATCTAGTAGTAGTAACAGTTACTTTCTTTTGGGGACAACAGAAAGTATCCAGTAGTAGTAGCAGTTACTTTCTTTTGAGGGCAACAGAAAGCATCTAGTAGTAGCAACAGTTACTTTCCTTTGAAGGCAACAGAAAGTAGCTGGTAGTAGTGGCAGTTACTTTCTTTTGGGGCCAGCAAAAAGTATCTAGTAGTAGTAACAGTTATATTCTTTTGAGGACAACTGAAAGTATCCGGCGGTAGTAACAGTTACTTCCTTTTGAGGGCGACAGAGAGAGAGTATCTAGTAGTAGTAGTAACAGTCACTTTCTTTTTTGGGACAACAGAAAGTAACTACTAGTCAAAGTTACTTTCTGTTGCTCCTGAAGATGGGTTAGCCACCCGAAATATATATATATCGAGATTAAAGTCTCTCCAAAAATAAATTCGTTTTATTTTTATATCTTAATGTGAAACCTACCAAGTATTTTTTATCCAATAATTTTAAAAAATGTTTCACCAAGTACCAACACCAAATTCCTTAAAAACTATGAAAATAAGTGTTTATAATGATCTTAAAACTTCATTATACACAGATTTAAGAGATTATTTTCTACTTAATAGAACTATTTAAAATTCTTGAGTTTAAAAAAGTTTATTTCTCGTGTCAATCCAGTAGATAGTTATATTGTATTACCATAATAAAAATGGAGCATTTTTTGTTGAAGACAGAATTGAAATGGTCTTAATTTATGGTGAATGTGGAAGAAGTGTTATGGGGCTGCCATTGAAATGGATGCCGAGCGTTTTCCTGATAGGAATACACCCTCACAAGCTTCATTTTATCGTGTTGTAAATCTGTTAAAAAAAAAAAGGAAATTGGAACTGGAATTCATCCAGAAGACTTGCGATACACTCTGGAATGTCTCAGAACAGTGTCGCAAAATTATTAAATTATTAATTATTATTAAATTATTTATTTAATAATTAAATATTTGATCATTATTATTTGATAATTAAGTTGAATGATTGTTAAAAATAATTATTAGGATTTTTTTTGAGATCTAATTGATTTAATATTTTGTTTATTTGATGTCGTATAAAAAAATAGTTCTAATGAAAGTTGTTCAGTTTTTTTTTGTAGATTAAGAATATGTACAGAAACATATAGGTTTCCATTTAAAAAACAGAACTTGACCTTGAAATACCCTTGAAAGCTTGTTCTAGGTCGACAAACAATAGCGTAGTTTAGTTTCCCCCTGATATAAATAAACTTTTATTTGAAACTTTTTTCATATAATGCACTGTTTTTGAGTTATAAGACTGTCTCAAGATAAAAAAACTCACCCGGTATATCAGATTATAATTCACATAAGTTCTGTAGTGTTTTTAAAAGTAATTTTTGAGGTGTTTGATTCACCCTGTATGTTACAATTAGATCAAAATTTAATGTAAATAGAATAAATAAATAAATATCTTATAGCACTTACTTCTTCGATTCTCTGTTTCTAACTGTAATTTTAGTCGTTCATTTTCCGCGATATAAATACCTTGGTTATTCAAAGCCTGGAAAAAAATTATAATTTAATTATTTCATTTTGAAATAATTTATAAGATTGAGTTTTCTAATTAAGAAAAAATCATCTTAAAATGTATAATAAACATCTAAACATTTCGGGAGAAATTTCCGCTTTTGATCAATGAAAATTTGGAAAAATGGTTGCTATTTTAAAATATGTACAAAAAAAACTATTGGAGACAAATACAAATTATTGTCTTGGAATAAAATTAGTCTTAATAAAATTATACAGAAAAATCATTTTTATAAAAAATAAATAAATAAATAAAACCGACTTCAAAAAAATTAAATTCAACAAATATAAAAATTTTTAAGAAAAAAATAAAAACCGACTTCAAAAAATTAAGTGCAACAAATATAAAAATACACTAAAAGGTATAAAATAATTATTATCTTATTTAGTTACAACTAAACGACGAAATATTAACACGAAATTACTTTTTAAAGTCGGTGCCAAACAAACTATACCTATAAGCGAGCGTACCCGCCAAACGTACTAAGTAAGATCCGTCGAGTGCGATTCATAAAAGGTATATGTTTGGCACCAACTTCAAAAAGTAATTTCGTGTTAATATTTCGTCGTTTAGTTGTAACTAAATAAGATAATAATTATTTTATACCTTTTAGTGTATTTTTATATTTGTTGCACTTAATTTTTTGAAGTCGGTTTTTATTTTTTTCTTAAAAATTTTTATTTTTCTCTTTTTAGTGATGTTATTAATAGTGATTATATCATCAGAACTTGACCAAATTAATATGACACCATCCCTAAGACACCCCCTTTCGGATAAAAAAAGAACCATCGAAATCGGTTCATAAACAAAGAGGTTAGGTCTAAACAAACCTAAACAAACCTAATAAAAAAGGTCTAATACCTATGAAAAAAAATCGAAAAAAAAATGGGACCAATCGGAAGCTAGACTGGACCCAATGCAAAAAAAATTTTCAAAATCGGTTGACAATTGGCGGAGATATGAGGTAACATAGGCACAAAAAAAAAAAAAAAAAAAAAAAAAAAAAAAAAAAAAAAAAAAAAAAAATTCAATCGAATAGAGAACCTCCTCCTTTTTTGAAGTCGGTTAAAAATAATAAGATAGATTTTTGTATTATGTGTTAACAGAGAATTTAATTTAATTCTGTAAATTTAAGTCCTTTTTAACCGACTTCAAAAAAGGAGGAGGTTCTCAATTCGACTGAATTTTTTTTTGTGTCTATGTTACCTCATATCTTCGCCAATTGTGAACCGATTTTGATGATTTTTTGCATTGGGTTCAGTCTAGTTTCCGATTGGTCCCGTTTTTTTTTCATTGGTATTGGACCTTTTTTGTTATGTTTGTTCAGGCATAACTTCTTTGTTTATGAACCGATTTCGATGAGTTCTTTTTATATTGGAAAGAGGGTATCTTAGGGGTGGTTCCATATTAATTTGGTCAAGTTCTGATGATATGATCAAGCGACGAAATAACGTAAATTTCCAATTCTTATGACTTATTGGAATTGGTCCCATTTTTTTTCGATTTTTTTTCATAGGTATTAGACCTTTTTTATTAGGTTTGTTTAAGGTTTGTTTAGACCTAACCTCTTTGTTTATGAACCGATTTCGATGGTTCTTTTTTTATCCGAAAGGGGGTGTCTTAGGGATGGTGTCATATTAATTTGGTCAAGTTCTGATGATATAATCACTATTAATAACATCACTAAAAAGAGAAAAATAAAAATTTTTAAGAAAAAAATAAAAACCGACTTCAAAAAATTAAATGCAACAAATATAAAAATACACTAAAAGGTATAAAATAATTATTATCTTATTTAGTTACAACTAAACGACGAAATATTAACACGAAATTACTTTTTGAAGTTGGTGCCAAACATATACCTTTTATGAATCGCACTCGACGGATCTTACTTAGTACGTTTGGCGGGTACGCTCGCTTATAGGTATAGTTTGTTTGGCACCGACTTTAAAAAGTAATTTCGTGTTAATATTTCGTCGTTTAGTTGTAACTAAATAAGATAATAATTATTTTATACCTTTTAGTGTATTTTTATATTTGTTGCACTTAATTTTTTGAACCGACTTCAAAAAAGGAGGAGGTTCTCTATTCGACTGAATTTTTTTTTTTTTTTTTTTTTTTTTTTTTGTGCCTATGTTACCTCATATCTCCGCCAATTGTCAACCGATTTTGAAAATTTTTTTTGCATTGGGTCCAGTCTAGCTTCCGATTGGTCCCATTTTTTTTTCGATTTTTTTTCATAGGTATTAGACCTTTTTTATTAGGTTTGTTTAGACCTAACCTCTTTGTTTATGAACCGATTTCGATGGTTCTTTTTTTATCCGAAAGGGGGGTGTCTTAGGGATGGTGTCATATTAATTTGGTCAAGTTCTGATGATATGATCACTATTAATAACATCACTAAAAAGAGAAAAATAAAAATAATTTTTAAGAAAAAAATAAAAACCGACTTCAAAAAATTAAATGCAACAAATAAAATACACTAAAAGGTATAAAATAATTATTATCTTATTTAGTTACAACTAAACGACGAAATATTAACATGAAATTACTTTTTGAAGTTGGTGCCAAACATATACCTTTTATGAATCGCACTCGACGGATCTTACTTAGTACGTTTGGCGGGTACGCTCGCTTATAGGTATAGTTTGTTTGGCACCGACTTCAAAAAGTAATTTCATGTTAATATTTCGTCGTTTAGTTGTAACTAAATAAGATAATAATTATTTTATACCTTTTAGTGTATTTTATTTGTTGTACCTGGAGCCACCGAGCGATGCACGGTAACCAAATTAAAATAAATATAAATATATATATATATATATAAAATACACGGCCCCTGGACCTCTCCTCGAAACCCACGTACCTCGCCCCCACCATTGCACCCCCACCCCAACCCCCGGATCCCCCACCACTTCCCCCCCCCTCCTCCCCCTCCCCCTCCCCCCCCCCCCTCCTCCCGTTTTAGCATTTCTGCTTTTTGAGTGGTCCCCCAATTTGTGTATTTTGTTTTCTCTCCCCCCTTTCCTCCCTTCTTCCCCTTAACATTTAAAAAATAAATAGGAAAATAATAAAAAAAAAAATAATCGTATAGGATCTGAAATAAAAACATAAAATTAAATAAGATTTGTTTCCAAGTTATATAAAAAAAAGCCACTTCAACCACTTTATTTGTAAACACACCTGTTTTGTTATGATTTAGACACCTGTTAATTTTTTTTTTTTTTTTTTTTTTGGCTTTTCGGCCTTTGTAGCCATAAGCCATTTACGATACTATTTATTTTATTTTTAAATTTGTCTCTACCTCGGGGGTCAGATTTTAGCCGGATGCCTCGAGCCGGATTCGAACTCGGGTCCTCTTGGTTAGCTGGCTGACATGCTACCGCCTAGCCTACCCGACCCCCCACACCTGTTAATTAAAAACAAACAAAAAATTCCTAATTTTAATATAATATATTAATATTTGCTATAACCTATTAGTGGGTTTTAAAATTAAAAAAACCAATTAATAAATAAAAGATAATTGAAAAAAATGTAAACAAACTTTTTTTATTGAGATTTTCATCTATCAATAATTACTTTAATTAAGAAAAGATCAATTAAGATGAAATTTGTCGAGGTCCAGACCTAGCCAGATCGTTTTCTCATCCTCAAAACTTGTTAATAGAATTTGTTTCATCAAAATCGGTAGAGCCGTTTTCAAAATAGAACTAAGATACAAATATATATATATATAAACAATTTTTGCTCGTTTAATAAGAGTAGATTTACAGAAAGTTGATAGTTTTCGCGTTATAACCGAAAAACTTCTAAAAAAAATGAAAAAATTGGGCAAAACCATGGCATTTCGGTCTAAAAAAAAGCCCTAATAAGTGAACATCGAAAAAATTATATTTTTCGAGATAATAATTGTTTTGTCAAAATGTCTGTTTGTCTGTGTTAGTCTGTGCGTTACCAAATTTTTGTGGACGAGCTAGCTCAAAAACTAGTGTGAATATCAAAACCAAATTTCACAGGTAGTTTTGGTCCATTGAGATTAAGAGCTGATTAGATTTTGGTGCATATCGACCCAAAATTAAGGGGGGTGGAGGGGGGGGGGGGGTTAAAAATTAAAAATCTAGGTCATTTGAGCAAACTCAACCAAATTTTGTATACATAATCAGTGGGACCCCAGAAGTCTAAAAATGCAAAAACTAACCCCCTCCCTACATGATTATAAATAATTGTATTAAATACTAGCTGCAAGGCCCGCCTTCGGCGGCCCTTTTGCTAGCCAAGGGGCCTCGTCCCCTTGGACCCCCGAACCCCCACCCAGCACCCCCACGCCCGCACCATGCACACGACCCCCACATCACCACCCTGACACCACCACCCCGCTCTCTGGACCCCCCCCCACTCCACCAACCCCTCACCAACACCCCGCACCCCACCACTGCACACCCACCCACCCCCCACGCAGTTTTTGCATTTCTAGCCTTCTAGTGGCCCACAGATTATGTGTACAAAATTTGGTTGAGTTTGCTCCAATAGCAAGAATTTTCATTTTTTGACCCTCCCCCCATTTTGGGTGGTTAGTTTTTGCATTTCTAGCTCTCTAGAGGCCCACAGATTATGTATACAAAATTTGGTTGAGTTTGCTCCAAGGGCAAGAATTTACATATTTTTCACCCTCCCCCTTTTTGGGTGGTTTTTGGGGGAATTTTTTTAAACAAAAGTTGTCAGAAATCACATCCCCTACAACTTTGCTCATAATAAAATTTGCCGTAGAGTTAATAGTTTAGGAGTTATTTGATAATTTTCATTCGTGCGCCCCCCCAAACCCCCTTTTGGGGTCAAAATATCAAAACGTTATATAGCTATAAACGTAAGTTAGAAGACATCTGATGCAAATATGAAATTTCATAATAATCCCTTCAGCCGTTTTTACGTGAATCGTGAGCAACTTTTCGCGGAAACCACGGAAACATACAGACAGACATACAGACAGGAATTTTGTTGAGGGTGTTTTCGTTCATAACTTTGCTTGAAACGTGTGCAACCAAAATTTGGCGTGATTTGGACCAATGTACAGACAAAACCTTAATTTTATATATATAGATTAAATATAAGTGAGGGGCCAGGTTGTATGGTAAAGTCAAGTGGATGGCCACATCAGAACACGTCAGCTTATTTTTAGAATTATTTTCTCTTCGTCAAGGGCGTTGTCTGGTCTCCCTGACGTTGGGGATCACTCTGGCGAAGACATCCCCATTTCTGCCGCTCAGAACGGTTACTCCCACGCTTTAGAAATACTGAAGAATGTAAAGGAATGTTTTTGAAGAAGAGTTTTTTAAAAGAATCCTGTCTTTTTTATTTTGCAAAATCCAATTTACTCTATTTATAAAAAAAAGTATTTCTTTTGAATATATAATATGTTGCTATTTAGAATAAGCGTTTCAAAAGCGTTTATTTCACAAATCCTTTACTTTTGAAAAGACTCTTGATCTTTTCATTAAATTTTTTTATACTAAATCATTAATTTGCCTTGAATAAGAATCTCCGAGCGGAAATTAATTCACTCATTTTTAAACGACTTCAAAAAGGAGGAGGTTCTCAATTCGACTGATTTTTTTTGTGTCTATGTTACTGGAGAAGCCAATTGAGAAAATTGTAGAAATATAAAAAATGAAAATTTTTTTTTTGTTAACCTATGACTCCGTAGGTACTCAATTAATTCCTCCGAATAATTTGATTCGTTATAATAAAGAGAGAATGTGATGATATCTCAAATTGATTCGCAATTTAATTCTGCACGAAGATCTTTATAAATTTTATTAAACCAATTGTTTTTTTTACTTTATCCAATGCGAAGCGGCAAGCGCGACTTCAAAGGGTCCTCAGGTAAAGACTACGGAACCCATGGTCTCAATTAAAGTCACAAATTGTAGTATTCATTTAGGTTGAATTTTAGCACGTGACGGTTTTGCCAAAAATTACATGGGGTCTCGTCCAGAGGCCAAAAAGTGCGATTTTTTCAGGAAGTGCGTGCGGATGGATGGATGTTATCGTTTTTTTCGTCCACGATTTTTTCCACACCTTTGAACCGATTGAAATGAAATTGAAAACCTACCATTATTTTAACAAAATGAAGCGCTGATTAGTTTTTGGTACATATCGGCCCACAAACATTAGTACTTTATTTCAATACTTTTTTAGTTTTTTCTAAATATTTTGAAAATGACTAAACCAATTTTGATGAAATTTAATATTGTAATTAAGTACCGTGAGGACCACCAAAAAGGTCATATAAAGTTTTTTTGTAAAATTATATTTTAAAGTACTTTACCCTAGAATAAGATAGTACATTGGATAAAGTTTAGCAACGATCCGTTGCAGTTTTTTTAACCGACTTCAAAAAAGGAGGAGGTTCTCAATTCGACTGATTTTTTTTTGTGTCTATGTTACCTCATATCTTCGCCAATTGTGAACCGATTTTGATGATTTTTTTTGCATTGGGTTCAGTCTAGTTTCCGATTGGTCCCGTTTTTTTTTCATTGGTATTGGACCTTTTTTGATATGTTTGTTCAGGCATAACTTCTTTGTTTATGAACCGATTTTAATGATTCTTTTTTTATTGGAAAGAGGGTACCTTAGGGGTGGTACCATATTAATTTGGTCAAGTTCTGAAGATATGATCAATGACGAAATAACGTAAATCTCCAATTCTTATGACCAAATAATCGAAATTATAATAAATAAAATCTTTTATAAAAAAAATCTTAAAACATTCATTTAAAACCCGCAAACGTTTCGAGAGAATTTCTATATTTATGAATTGAATTTTATTATCATTTTCTGATTCATTCGCCCGACGCTTTCTCTTACGAGATGCATGCAAGGTATTATATTAAGTCACTATTAATAACATCACTAAAAAGAGAAAAATAAAAATAATTTTTATAAAAAAAAATAAAACCGACTTCAAAAAAATTAAATGCAACAAATAAAATAATAATAACTTAAAAATAAAATAAAATACACTAAAAGGTATAAAATAATTATCTTATTTAGTTACAACTAAACGACGAAATATTAACATGAAATTACTTTTTGAAGTCGGTGCCAAACATATACATTTTATGAATCGCACTCGACGGATCTTACTTAGTACGTTTGGCGGGTACGCTCGCTTATATAGTTTGTTTGGCACCGACTTCAAAAAGTAATTTCATGTTAATATTTCGTCGTTTAGTTGTAACTAAATAAGATAATTATTTTATACCTTTTAGTGTATTTTATTTGATTTTTAAGTTATTATTATTTTATTTGTTGCATTTAATTTTTTTGAAGTCGGTTTTATTTTTTTTTTTATGCCCTAGAGCATAAACTAACCCCCCACCACCAAAAAGTTGTATTTTGCACACACACACATTGGTCCCCTACGGTACTGATTATTATTAGTATGTAAAATAAAGTACAGTGTGTGTATATGTGACTCATTTAATTATTTTTATTGAATCGCTTTGAAAGCTTATATTTTAGTTTTTTTACTAAAAAATTACTTCATACGTTTTTTAACCTCTAACGATAGATTGAGAGTTTAATTCTTTTTCATGTGTTTTTAACGACTTCAAAAAAAGGAGGAGGTTATCAATTCGACTGATTTTTTTTTTTTTTTATCTATGTTACCTGATATCTTCCCCAATTGTAAACCGATTTTGATGATTTTTTTGGCATTTGGCTTCCGATTGGTCCCATTTAAATTTCATTGGTATTGGACCTTTTTTTGTTATGTATGTTCATGCATAACTTCTTTGTTTATGAACCAATTTTAATTATTCTTTCTGTATTTGGATTATTTTTTATTTTAAGTCGATTCCTCTATATCTTCACCAATGGTTACCAATAATAACCGAAATGTCAAAAATCTTGTTCCTTTTTGTCTTTTTCATTATTTTTATTTTTTTACTTGAGGCTATATATAAAATATATGTAAGTTTATACATATTTTCAAAAATATAATAAAAACTCTTAATAATTCGAATTTTTTTCTTTCCTATTGATAATTCAAACTTCTTGATAATTCGAAGTCTCGATAATTCTTGTAGTCCCTTGAATTTCAAATTATCGAGAGTCGACTGTACATATGCATGAGTTTTGTTGACTATTTTTATTATATTATACTTAGTTCAGAAACTTACGAAAAACATAAATCATATATATAATGGTAGGTAATTTTAGTAATGATCAAATAAAAATTTATTTGTAAACTATTTATTAATTTTGATGTCATGCTCCAGTCTAGATTCTCCAGTCTAGACAATAGTTATTATTATAATTAATATAACATGCAAACTATCATTAAGGGTTTAAATTCTCAAACTCTTTGATTAGCCCCTTCTCTTGTGACATACAGCAGTTGTTACTAATTTTGAACAGTTTTCCAAGTTCTTGAACATGATAAATAATGTAATTAAGATTTGACATTAACTTTCTTTGAAATATTTATCTAATAGAAAGTTATCTACTCGGAGAGGCTGAAAAGTTCGTAGACTGACACATAAATGGCACATAAATGACACATAAAAGGTTATGGCATCAGTATTCTGGGATACTCATGGTATAATATTCATTGACTATCTTAAAAGAGAGAGGCGACTGTGGGTCAGTGGCTAGAGTGTTGGGTCGCTGACTCGAAGATCGCTGGTTCGAAACCGAGTCTCGGCAGATAGATATTTTCAGTCGCCTCCTCTTGGAAAGTAATGGCAACCTACCAAGAGTATAATTGCCTAGTAACCTCTCCAAATTAGCCGTTCGGAACCGGCGTTAAAAAGTAGGTCCCATATATCTGTGTAAAACAACTAAACACACTCAGCACAGGTATATGTGGAGAGGAGCCGACACCCGTTTCGGGTATGGCACTCGAAGAAGAATATTAAAGAAGGAAAAACCATAAACAGCGACTATTACGTAGCGTTATTGGAGTGTTTAAAATACGAAATCGCGGAAAATCGGCCTCATTTAAAGAAAAAGAAAGTGCTGTTTCATCAAGACAATGCACCGTGCCATAAGTCAATGAAATCGATGGCAAAATTGCAAGAATTGGGCTTCGAATTGCTTCCGCATCCACCGTATTCTCCAGATCTGGCCCCGAGTGTTTCCTGTTCTCAGACCTCAAGAGGATGCTCGCTGGAAATAAATTTTGCGCCGCGATGAAGAGGTGATCGAAGAAACTGAAGCCTATTTGGAGCCTAAAGACAAATGGTATTATATAAATGGTATCGAAAAATTGTATGACCGCTATAATCGTTGTATCGCCCGCTAAGGGAACTATATTGAATAATAAAATCAAATTCTATCCAAAAAATTTTTTTTCAATGCTAGCCTACGAACTTTTCAGCCCACCTTTATATACCTACCCTTTTCCCGAAAATAATTGTATTTTATTGTTTTTCCAATATTTGGTTAATTTAGATTATTTTTTACACGTTGCCACGTATTTGGTGAATTGTGCTTTTGTTGTTTATAATTAAAACTTATCATTTCAAATTAATTACTTTAATTACTATAAAAGAAATATTGGAGCTCGTGTGAATTGTGGAAAAGAAAAAAGATGTCTAAAGAATTCCTAGATTAGAAAATTCCCCGAAATAAGGACCACCCTAATACGTATGTACAAATTTTCATTCTCAAATCTAACTATATTTATTTATTTATTTATTTCAACGGCTAAAAAGCCTCAATTTACAAAATTATAAAAAATAACAATACTCATTACATACATCAATAATATTAATTACATACGTAATACATTACACTTAATTATATATTAACATTTCATTCATTATTCATAAACAAACGTGAGCTTCTTAACAAAGCCGCTACCTTATTGATTTCCAAGGAAAATTCCTTAGAGTTAGCAATTTTGGTGCCGCTCTTTGTAACAATTACAGAGTCTGAAGACTGGATTTTTTTCAGGATGTCTACCAATAGGCATCTGGATAGAATGGCATTGTTCTTCTTAATGCATAGTGGGGCTATGTAGGGGAAATAGAGCAGAGAGCTCTGTACATTTTACCTGACCTGACATAATTTATATATAAATATACAATCAGAGGCTATCATACAGGAATTTACAAAGCTAGGCAGATAATTGTAAAACTTTTCTAACATATCAATAAAACTTATTTTACTGAATATATATTTTGGGCTTAATTTAGTCCATCTTCAGTTCTGCTTGCCGCAGAATAAGAAATTTTCCCGGCTAAAACCCGACTCCCTCATAACGAGTATTAACCCATGATAAAAAAGTAGAAACTGTCATGAAATGGACTATACCAGTGTTTCTCAACCTTTTTGTAGAGTGAGGAGCCCTAGAGCACTTGTATTTATATCTGAGGAACCCCCTAGCACTAAAATATGAGATATTTAATTTTTTCGTCAAAATATCAACATCATGCTACTTTTATAGCTTCCAAATATAACATACCACCACCGATGACGGTGTTGCCACATTTTAAAAATTTGCTAGATTTTGGGGGAAATTGGGTAAAAAAAAACGTGCATTTTAAATTACAATACCTAATATTTTTATTTTCATGAATAATATTATTATTTAATATGAAAATTTGAGTGTCTTATCTTTTTGAAAAAGTGGATGGAAAATTTTTTTCAAAAAAAGAACAACTTCCGGGTTTCATACCTGTATTTTAATTATATGAGAATTTATATAAGGACAATTTTATCAAAGATCTTAGTAGATTATTATGTATATATTATATGTCAGAAGGTTTCGCCCCCTCAGGAGTCGAACCTCGTCTCTAGGGTTAGGCTAACTGCCCGGATAGCAAGTTAGCGCTCGGGTTCGACTCCTGAGGGGGCGAAACCTTCTGACATATAATATATACATAATAATCTACTAAGATCTTTGATAATGGTATCACTGAGACAATAATAGTGATGTTCATCGCATTCTTAAGTATCAATGGTTTTATTTGACTATAAGGTAATACTTAGACTCTAAATTTAGTATTTTTTTCTTTACATGACAATTTTTTTGAGGGGTGATACTACTAACTACTATTTTTGTTTTTCTATTTTTTTTCTTTTATTGACCTCTAGGCGTGGGGAACCCCCAAACCTCCCTTTGTGGAACCCTGGGGTTCCGCGGAACCCAGATTGAGAACACTGGACTATCGTATCCGAAAAAAACATTAAATTAAAAAGTAATTCAACAAAATGGTGTCCTTTAAGGGACTTTTTGATCAATCCAATGCAAAATTTTGATCTTTCATTGTTGGAAGGTCTCCTTAACAAAGGCCTTAATCTAATCGAATAGTTAGCTTTGTGCTTTAGAGGTGGGATATAAATTCTTGCTTTTGTACGGAGTATTCTACGCTCCCTTTACTTTGATCCGCATAAAAAAAGAGCGACTGTTTCATTTTAAATGCCAGACAATATAAAGATAAACCCCTTTCATCAAATTCCAGACTTATTTAAATAATTAAATAAGCTAAATGACTAGCCGCAAATAACATGCATATGTTTTTTTTTTTTTTTTTTCTTTTTTTTATTTAAACCCACGCTCTTTTTTAACCTTAATCTAAACAGATATATTATCAAAATGGCTCGTGAACTAATAGTATTCTGTACAGGTGCCAAGTTTCAACTTTGAGTTGTTTCGGAATTAGAGGCGATTAGGCAGCGAAGTTTTTTTTTTTTATTCTTCTGGTTTTTCGTCTCAAAGCAAACAAAATAGAAAAAAAGAGGAATGAAGCAATGTGTTATTTTAAATTAGTTCAAGATCAGAGAGTAGATCTAGACTAGAGGCAAGATTATTAGAGATTTAGTAGATATCGCTATCGAACAACGAGGAATTTATCCGAAAGGAAATATTTCTCTTCCCTATAACACGAAATTTCTAAAGAATATGAAACACACCATATAATAAAGAAATTTATTAATTTTTTTCTATTAAATAAATAAAACACTTTATTTATTAAAACAATCACAAACCGTTTATTAGAAAAAATTATTCCTTTATTAAAAAAATTTGGGATTTGAATATTCTGAAGGAATTTATTATGTAATTATCTATCTATCTATCTATATATATAAAATGGAAAAGTATGTATATATGTTTGTATGATCCAAACGATCTGATTGGCCAGTGCATAGCCAATGGCAAAGCGTTAAATTATTAGAACGATTCTGATTGGTCAGATAGCGATCGTGCTTAGCCAATGCGTTAAATAAATATTAAAAAAAACTTTTGGCCGTCTCGAGACGCTGCCCGCCAGGGCAACCCGAGGGCCTAGGTGCATAAGGCACGCCTGGAGCAGCTAGTGTATTATAAATATAACATATTCTTAAAATTATATAATATTATTATTATATAAAATATATATTAATAATAATATCCCTTCTTAAAACATTTTTTTTTCCAAATTTCAAATTTATAGTTTGATGGTCCAATAAATTTAGTTAAATTAATCCCCAAATTTAATAAACACCTCACAAACATAAAGAAATTAAAACGTTTCATGTACTGGATAAATGACATAAAAAATTAATGTAAATGAAATTGAACATAAGAAATGGTTTTCATCCACTAGAAAATTCCTGTATAAATCCGATAGGAAACATGGCAAATTTGACTCTACAAACCTTGCTCATTAATTTATTGATTCTATGGTATATTTCATTTGAATGGATGTGGATCTTCTTGATTAACTTTTTCAATAATCGGTTTTCTTTTTTGCTTTTCGTCGAATCTCTCACCTAGCAAAAATTCAGCTCGAGAACCAAATCTGGAGTATTATCGGGATATAAAAGAAAATGTCGATTCCCGATTCTCAAGAATTTGTCTTAATTGTATTTTGAGAATCTCGATTTCCGAGGATAGGGCGTCTACTTTTTTCAACTAGTGTTATTTCTGAATGGTAACCTTAGTCATGTTTGATTTGACAGATAATTGAGTTTATCCTTCCGTGAACGAATATGGTTGTGTTCGCTTGCGCTGGGAAATGGGCCTGCGATCGCTTACAGAAGATGCCGATTTTGCCAAAAAAATCATTTTTCAGATGAAGTCATTTTGATCTTGGCGGGTATGTAAACAAGCAAAATTGTGATTTGGGGCACAGAAAACCCGCCGGGAGGGGGGGTGGGGGGGGGGGGGGGGGGGGGGGGGGGGGGGGGGGGGGGGGGGGGGGGTGGGGGGGGGGGGGGGGAGGGGGGGGAAAAATATTTGGAGGATTTAAAAAAAAAAAGAATATTAATAAAAAAAACCTGAGATATATGGTTGATACATATCGAAAGTGAGGTTTACACCTTTTAAGACAGTTGGAACAAACGAAAATTTAGCACTTTTGTCCAATTTGTTCCCAGGATAGTTCTGTGCGTTAAAATATATAATTTTTTTTTTTTTTTTCAATAATTAATAAAAATAAGTATTTTTGAGTTTTATATGTGGACTTGTTTAAGTTGTTATAACCTCAAAAAAATATGTCCCCCCCTAACTTTAATATAAAATAATTCTATTTCATTTTGTATTATTTTTTTCAGTTTTATTTCGATTTTTTTTTTATTAAAACAAAATTTTTTTACAGTGAAAGCAAAGATTTAAGTATCTTTTTGAGTGTCTTTTTTTGAAAAAAGATGGAAATTATTTCAAAAATCAACCCAGACCTATAATATTAATAAATGAATTTAACTTTTAAGGACCAATCATAGATTTTAGAGAAAATATTTTTACATTGCATATCAGAGAGGTTCGTCCCCTTAGGAATCGAACCCAAGCGCTAACTAAGCTTGCCGGGCCGTTAGCCAAACCCTTAAGACAAATCTCTCTCTGACATGCAACATATATAAGAATTATAGCTAAAGATGAAATCTTTAAAATCTTTAGCTATAATTCTTATATATGTTGCATGTCAGAGAGAGATTTGTCTTAAGGGTTTGGCTAACGGCCCGGCAAGCTTAGTTAGCGCTTGGGTTCGATTCCTAAGGGGACGAACCTCTCTGATATGCAATGTAAAAATATTTTCTCTAAAATCTATGATTGGTCCTTAAAGATAAATTCATTTATTAATATTATAGGTCTGGGTTGATTTTTGAAATAATTTCCATCTTTTTTCAAAAAAAGACACTCAAAAAGATACTTAAATCTTTGCTTTCACTGTAAAATTAAAGGGCCCCTCACTGAAAACTTTTTTCAGTTTAGCCTGATTTTTTGCTTTTCCCTTTGAGTTGAAGGGAGTGAAAAATCTTTAGCTATAATTCTTATATATGTTGCATGTCAGAGAGAGATTTGTCTTAAAGGTTTGGCTAACGGCCCGGCAAGCTTAGTTAGCGCTTGGGTTCGATTCCTAAGGGGACGAACCTCTCTGATATGCAATGTAAAAATATTTTCTCTAAAATCTATGATTGGTCCTTAAAGATAAATTCATTTATTAAAATTTTTTGAATTCAAAATTTTTTTAAAATTTAAAAATATAAAAATTCTAGGTAGGTTTCACAAAAATAAAAGACAAGATGCTTATTAGCATGACTCTATATATATTTCGGGGTACGAGCCCATCTTCAGGAGTTCAAAGAGAAAACCTACCTAGGAATCTATTTATAAATTTTTTAAAAATTTTAAATTTTCATTACTTTATTAAAATATGTTTCACCAAGAACCTACACCATTCTCCCTTAACAAAATTTCTTTAGAATATCGAGAGATTTCAAGAAAAATCCCGATACTTCAAAATAATTCCTGAAACTCTAGAAAACAACGATCCAATACCTACCTAGTGGAAAACACAATCCCTACTTTTAACTCTTTCTGGTGTCTATTCATTTTAAAATCCGCTCCGAATTGTATTTATTTAACTATTCTACTGTAATAATCCTGAATTCATAATCCACTTATCTAAATCTTCTTAAATTTAATCTTTCTCTTCTCTTAAGTTAATCTATTTAAAAGTACTTACTTCAAATTTCGATTTATTTAGAAAGATATCTTAAAGTCATCATGACCAAGAAGAAATAATTAATTACTCACGAGACAAAGAGATTAATAGTCGTCGTGGAAAAAAAGTCTTTTGCATTTATCTGAATTATATAACAATGGCTTATAATGGCTTTTTCAGATATAGATCTCTTTTCTTCTTTTCATCTTGTAATCATGCTTGATAGTTCCTATTTATTCTTCTCTCTGAATGGATAATACCATTTAACTTGAAAGTGCTTTGGGAATCCCACGAGATCTTAGTCGCACACATTATTGAAAAGGCATCATTAAAAATTTATTATTATCTTCTTCTTTATTTAGTCATTCTAACACGCTGTTACGTGGGTTTATCAATTGAAATGTTGGAAATGTTGAAGGTATAAGATATCTTCTAATCTATTGATGATCTGAGAGATTGTTTAGAAACAGGCCACCCATAGAGAGAACTAATTGAAATTTAATGTTGAGTTTGACATCTTATTAACAAAAGGGATGTTAAGTATCAGAAAGTCAATGTTCATTATTATATGTATATAGCCTGCTGAGCGCCTATATCTGCTGGAATTGTTTTTAATCTAGAGTATTTACAAATTTTTCTTCGGAACATGTTTCTCAGATTGCTCAAGATTTGAGATCTTTTAAAGAGGGATATTATCAAACATATATATATTTTCTAAGATTCTTCCAAAACTTAAAGGTAGTTCTTTCGCGTCAATCCCACAAAAAGTTTTAGCCTCGTACCACTCTATAAATATGAACGGTGCTAAAATTTTAGGTTGTATGTTTTTCAACGTGACTGTACTTTTTACACTACTATATC
>JAKCPI010020782.1:0-43041 GCA_023213315.1 Euborellia annulipes
TATAAATTTTATTAAACCAATTATTTTACATTAATTAATGTATACATTGTATTTTTGCTTCGATTCCGGAGATTACTTCTCCACCATCGAGTGTCCTTATTCATCTTTAGTCCTTGTTTTTAATAAGAGGAAAAATCTAATTAGATAAAAAAACCTCTTTTCCGATAATTATTTCAATTCCATTATTCCCCAATCAAGTCGATTGGTTCCATCTCCTCAATCTCCTTCCATACAAAAAATTTTTTTTTTTTTTTTTATAAATTTTATTAAACCAATTATTTTACATTAATTAATGTATACATTGTATTTTTGCTTCGATTCCGGAGATTACTTCTCCACCATCGAGTGTCCTTATTCATCTTTAGTCCTTGTTTTTAATAAGAGGAAAAATCTAATTAGATAAAAAAACCTCTTTTCCGATAATTATTTCAATTCCATTATTCCCCAATCAAGTCGATTGGTTCCATCTCATCAATCTCCATCCAATATAAATTTTTTATTTTTTTTTTTTATAAATTTTATTAAACCAATTATTTTACATTAATTAATGTATACATTGTATTTTTTGCTTCGATTCCGGAGATTACTTCTCCACCATCGAGTGTCCTTATTCATCTTTAGTCCTTGTTTTTAATAAGAGGAAAAATCTAATTAGATAAAAAAACCTCTTTTCCGATAATTATTTCAATTCCATTATTCCCCAATCAAGTCGATTGGTTCCATTTCATCAATCTCTCCAAAACAAAAAATTTTTTTTTTTTATAAATTTTATTAAACCAATTATTTTACATTAATTAATGTATACATTGTATTTTTGCTTCGATTCCGGAGATTACTTCTCCACCATCGAGTGTCCTTATTCATCTTTAGTCCTTGTTTTTAATAAGAGGAAAAATCTAATTAGATAAAAAAACCTCTTTTCCGATAATTATTTCAATTCCATTATTCCCCAATCAAGTCGATTGGTTTCCATCCATCTCTCCCCATCCTCCAAAACAAAAAATTCCTAATTTTAATATAATATATTAATATTTGCTATAACCTATTAGTGGGTTTTAAAATTAAAAAACCAATTAATAAATAAAAGATAATTGAAAAAAATGTAAACAAACTTTTTTATTGAGATTTTCATCTATCAATAATTACTTTAATTAAGAAAAGATCAATTAAGATGAAATTTGTCGAGGTCCAGACCTAGCCAGATCGTTTTCTCATCCTCAAAACTTGTTAATAGAATTTGTTTCATCAAAATCGGTAGAGCCGTTTTCAAAATAGAACTAAGATACAAATATATATATATAAATATATAAACAATTTTTGCTCGTTTAATAAGAGTAGATAGATTAAAAATATTGACTAATGCTTATATTATAGTTTAAAAATGTGATGATGCCTGCACGATTTAGTTTGAAATCAAAAAAAAAATTCCTTTAGTCCGATCCCCAGGTAGACGAAAGAATAATTATAAATTTTTTTTTACTCTCTTCTCTCGGAATTGGAGTGATCCTGTGAGATATATCTTTATCTACGTATACATTGTGGGAATGTTCTAATCGGATGGACTTGAAAATTCCATTCGTAAAGTTCTTAAGTTCGCTTCCCGGATACTATAGCGAGTCGGAATGTCCAGAGGATGGTAACGCCCATACAGATATTCTAAAATCTCAAAAAAACCTTTTAAAAAAATTATATTTTGTGTATTTTTTTAATTAAATTTTAAAAAATTTTAAAAATTAGTAGTAGAATCAGTGTCCTTCATGGGTTATAAATACAAACGAAGACAGCGACCTGGGATTCGTGATCATACTACAGTGGTCGCAAAGTATCGGTATTCAAACGGATTTCTATAGCCATTGGTAGACTTTCCAAAGTGAATTTAAAAAAAAATATACCGGGTGAGTTTTTTATCTTGAGACAGTCTTATAACTCAAAAACAGTGCATTATATGAAAAAAAGTTTCAAATAAAAGTTTATTTATATGGAGGGGGAAACTAAACTACGCTATTGTTTGTCGACCTAGAACAAGCTTTCAAGGGTATTTCAAGGTCAAGTTCTGTTTTTTAAATGGAACCCTATATGTTTCTATACGTATACTTAATCTACAACAAAAAAAACTGAACAACTTTCATAAGAACTATTTTTTATACGACATCAAATAAAAAAAATATTAAATCAATTAGATCTCAAAAAAATTCTTAATAATTATTTTTAACAATTATTCAACTTAATTATCAAATAATAGATCAGTACCTGGCCACCGAGCGATGCTCGGTAAATTTTTGCTTCAGTTAATAGCTATATATTAATCCCCGAAACCCCCCCCCTCGCCCCCCGGACCCCCACCCACTTCACTGCACCCGCTCCCACCCCACCCACCCCCACACCCCCACTCCGCCCCCGAAACCCCGTACCTCTCCCCACCTGCCTGCACCCCCACATCTACCCCCCCGCCCACGCCCCCCCCCAGTTTTTGCATTTCTAGCCTTCAGTGGCCCACAGATTATGTGTATATAGGTATATAAATAAATACGGTATAATTATTTTTTTTAATTAAATAACAATTTTTGAGTTCATCAATTAAATTGTCAAATTAATATTTGTGGGATTTAAAACTCGATTTTTAATCAATTAAATTGCCCAACTTTTAATATATAATAATAATTATAATGATCTTATTGTGGGATATAAAATTAAAAAACCAATTATTTATTAAAAGGAAATTGAATAAAAATGTAAATAAACATTTTTATCGAGACAACCACCTGTGAATAATTATTTCAATTAACAAAAAACCCATCAAAAACAACTTAGCCGAAGATGAGACCGTGACAGATCGAATGTCCAACACAAAACCCTCCTAACCCGTGAATTTCATCCAAATCGTTAGAGCCGTTTTCGAGAACCCGATTGGATATATATATATATATATATATATATATATATATATATATATATATATATATACAATTTTGCTCGTTTAATATAATAAGATTAAATAATTAATTTTAAGTAAAAGTGACAACAATGAAAATAAGTGTTTATAATGATATTAAAACTTCGTTATACTCAGATTTAAGAGATTATTTTCTACTTAATAGAACTACTTAAAATTCTTGAGTTTAAAAAAGTTTATTTCTCGTGTCAATCCAGTAGATAGTTATATTGTATTACCATAATAAAAATGGAGCATTTTTTGTTGAAGACAGAATTGAAATGGTCTTAATTTATCGGTGAATGTGGAAGAAGTGTTATGGGGCTGCCATTGAATGGATGCCGAGCGTTTTCCTGATAGGAATACACCCTCACAAGCTTCATTTTATCGTGTTGTAAATCTGTTAAAAAAAACAGGAAATGTAAAGGCTACGAAGAAACTACAACAGGCCAAAATAACGAAATTGGAACTGGAATTCATCCAGAAGACTTGCGATACACTCTGGAATGTCACAGAACAGTGTCGAAAAATTATTAAATTATTAATTATTATTAAATTATTTATTTAATAATTAAATATTTGATCATTATTATTTGATAATTAAGTTGAATAATTGTTAAAAATAATTATTAGAATTTTTTTTGAGATCTAATTGATTTAATATTTTTTTTATTTGATGTCGTATAAAAAAATAGTTCTTATGAAAGTTGTTCAGTTTTTTTTGTAGATTCAGGATATGTAAAGAAATATATAGGTTTCTATTTAAAAAACAGAACTTGACCTCGAAATACCCTTGAAAGCTTGTTCTAGGTCGACAAACAATAGCGTAGTTTAGTTTCCCCCTTGATATAAATAAACTTTTTTTCATATAATGCATTGTTTTTGAGTTATAAGACTGTCTCAAGATAAAAAATACGGGATATGATCCGAATTATCAAAAGTGTCATGGAAAATGCTGGATATCTATAAATCTAAGAGTTTTATCAAAAAAGTGGTCCAAGTAAACGTTCAAGTCAACAAAATTTCCTAGAGAATGAGACAGAAATCAAGTTTCTAGGATGAGTGGTTTTCATTTTATGAAGGAAAAACTGCGATTTTTTGAAAAAAATGGATCATTTCCTGTCATGGAAAATGCTGGATATCTATAAATCTAAGAGTTTTAACAAAAAAGTGGTCCAAGTAAACGTTCAAGTCAACAAAATTTCCTAGAGAATGAGATAGGAATCAAGTTTCTAGGATGAGTGGTTTTCATTTTATGAAGGAAAAACTGCGATTTTTTGCAAAAAATTGCAGTTTTTTAAAACTTCAACCTCATTGCGGCACGGGTTGCCATTATCCAATTAAGATGAAACTTTGTTTGAATTGTAGAAAATTTAATCTAGTTTAAAAACTTGAAAGATAAGTGGTCTTTTGCCATATGAAACAGAAAAAACACGCCAATTTTCAACTAGCGCTTGAGCCCGAACGGTTGGTCGGAGAAAAAAACCTAAATAATGAAATTTGTAGGAAATTTTATGAACTTTCATTTTGAATAGGAAGGTTATTTACGAAAAGTTGATAGTTTTCGAGTTATAAGCGAAAAACCGCCAAAAAATGGAAATTTTCACCTTTTTTTGCATTTTCTACAATGTTGCGTCACGAAATTTTGGTGGGAGACCTCAGATTTGGATTCAGCGCCCCAAAAAACATATATATGCAAAAAATCAGAACTACCCCAAAACTTTCCCCATAGGGGCCCATTTGAGCACAATTTGACTGGACTATTTGTGTTTATAAAGCAAATAAGCTGACGTGTTCTGATGTGGCCATCCACTTGACTTTACCATAAGCCTGGCCCCTCAAGGTATTTATAATCATATAAGAGGGGGAGGGTTAATTTTTGCATTTTTATACTTCTGGGGGTTCACTGATTATGTAGGCATACAAAATTTGGTTGGTTTGATATTTATCATTAAATTTTCATTAATTGGTATTTATTTATTGATTTACTACTGTGGGCAATAAAATAGTAAGACTTTTTAATTTAAGTTTCGCGCGGAAACCCATTTGTCGAAATATATTTTTTCTAGGTTGGTATGACTGTCAGTGACATCTGTGCCAAATGTCACATCAAACAAATAATCATTGGTGTTTAGTATACGCTTGTCTTTCTGAAGTACAAAAAGTGCATTCGGCGATTTTTACTATGAGTGAAATTATTCAACAAAGAAGTTCCATTAAATTTTGTGTGCGGAATCAAATTTCTGGTGCCGAAACGTTCAAAATGTTGCAAAAAAGGCCTTCGGTGATAATTGTATGTTGCGAGCAAGTGTTTTTGATTGGTACAAATCTGTTCAAAGAGGGTCGAGAACGCGTTGACGACGAACAAGTCAAACATCAAAGGTCCTGTTGACAGTTTTCTTCGATTATCGAGGTGTGGTGCACTCCGAATTCCTTCCGACTGGCCAAACTGTCAACAAGGAATACTATTTGAGTGTTATGCGTCGTTTGCGCGAAGTTATTCTTGTAAAAAGAGGCCGGAATTATGGGCCGACAACTCTTGGTTTTTGCACTACGATAATGCACCTTCGCATACTGCATTGATTATTCGTGAGTTTTTCGCCAAAAATTCAATCAATATCGTTCCACAACCACCGTATTCGCCTGATTTACCTCCTTGTGACTTCTGGCTGTTCAGCAAACTCAAACAACCTCTTCGGGGAAACCGTTTCTGAGTCAATTGAAGATATTAAACGCGAATCGCTACGCGCATTGAAGGCTATTCCGGAAATTGGCTTTAACAACTGTTTCGAGGATTGGAAAAAACGTTGGCGCAAGTGTATTGGAGGCCGGGGGGATTACTTTGAGGGGGGGACGAAATAGATTTGGAAGAATAAATAAAGAATTTTAAAATTAAGAACAAAGTCTTACTATTTATTGCCCACAGTAGTATATTAAATAATTCTCTGAATTTTTTTTTTTTTTTTTCCCAAAATTTTCCATATCTAAAAGTACACTTTTTGAATCGGAAATAATCGGGAATTTTTCATTGTTTTTACAAATTGATATAATCCAAAGTCTTGAGAATAGCTATCGCTTCATTTGTAAATGTAGATACATCTTTCCTCAATTTAAACTGTTTGTAAAAATCTGTGTTTTCGTGATAAACTATGCACCCCTTTTGTGTGGGAGTCGAGTTCTTTCTTTGATCCAGGCGTATAAATATATTCAAAATCTTGGTAGTTCTCTCTTAGTATAGTACAAAGTTTCTATTTTTATAAAATTATTATTATTGTTACGAGCAGTACCTGGCGTGCCTACGGCACGCCCGGCACCGCTCGGCCCTCCGGGCTGGTGGCCCTGGCGGGCAGCGTCTCGAGATGTGATTATTAGCTGTCCGTAATTATATGTTTTGAAAAAAATATTTTTTTGAATAATGAATATTGATCAAAGAAAGATGAAAAAATATCATTAAATGCTTTATAAATACTTTATTAGAGCATGCAACCATTTCTCTCGAAATTCCCGATCGGTTGGAAACCTATTTCTTTTTTAATAATACATTTCAATATTTAAATTTATCTAAAAAGTGTCTCTAAATTAATTATATATAATAATTTTAAAATTAATTTATCTACTAAAATTTCAAATGACCCGCGCAGTAATAAATTAAGAATTAATCTCATTATCCCATTAAATCATATCTCATTAAAACTTATATTATAAATTAAATATATATATATATATATATATATATATATTTTAAAATTAATTTGTCTACTAAAATTTTAAGAATTTATATTTTTCTTAAATTCAAAAAAAAAAAAAATTAATTTTCGCGGTATGAATTATTTCCAAAAAATTAAATATATATTAATATATAATATATTTAAAATTAATAAATTTGTCTACTAAAATTTCAAATGAGACACGCCGTAAATCTAATATTCTAAGCTATATAGAGGAATATATTAATATATAGAGATATTATAGATATATAATATAGAGAATAGAGATGTTTTATTTGTAAAATTTGACAATATAACAACTGTCATTGAATATTAGTTGCTTTTTCTCCCACATGTTCCCTTGCTGCGCCACGGGTACTGTCTGACAATGGCTTTTATATATATATAGATGGTTGCAGTTGTTGGCAAGTTCCGAGATATGCCCCATGTGGGGACTGGAACCGGGGGCCTAAAATAGTGAAAAAATAAAAATAATGTTATGCACATCTTATATATAAAAGCCCTTGTCAGACAGTACCCGTGGCGCTGTCAGGAGAACATGTGGGAGAAAAAGCAACTAATATTCAATGACAGTTGTTAGATTGTCAAATTTTTCAAATAAAACATCTCTATTCTCTATATTATATATCTATAATATCTCTATATATTAATATATTCCTCTATATAGCTTAGAATATTAGATTTACGGCGTGTCTCATTTGAAATTTTAGTAGACAAATTTATTAATTTTAAAATATATTATATATTAATATATATTTAATTTTTTGGAAATAATTCATACCGCGAAAATTAATTTTTTTTTTTTGAATTTAAGAAAAATATAAATTCTTGAAATTTTAGTAGACAAATTAATTTTAAAATATATATATATATATTATATATATATTTAATTTATAATATAAGTTTTAATGAGATATGATTTAATGGGATAATGAGATTAATTCTTAATTTATTACTGCGCGGCTCATTTGAAATTTTAGTAGATAAATTAATTTTAAAATTATTATATATATTTAATTTAGAGACACTTTTTAGATAAATTTAAATATTGAAATGTATTATTAAAAAAGTCGAAAAATATTAGTAGACAAATATATAAATTCTTTAAATTTTAGTAGATAAATTAATTTTAAAATATATATTATATAATATTTAATTTAAACACTAAATTCTCTATTCTCACAAACAATCAATGCACTGTTAAAAAACACAACATATAGATTCAATTTTATAATTTTTATTGTAGTTAATACATGTTTAGTGTTGGTTAATTTAATTTAAGTTTTAATAAAAAAATTAATGATGGATTGATAGTTGATCTTTAATATAGTATTTATAAAGCATTTATTGATATTTTTCATCTTTCTTTGATCGATATTCATTATTCAAAAAAATATTTTTTTCAAAACATATAATTACGGACAGCTAATAATCTTAAGTGGGAAATAAATTTAACCGAATTTATCGCGCGGAGAATTTACCACTGCTCGAAGCCCCCTAAAACCTTAGTAAATTGGATATTGAATTGTATCTAAGTTTCTGAGATTGGCTCGTGATCCCGGCTTCTTTTCCTTCTGCTCTGTTCTTTTCACGATGTAGGGGCCAGTCCATACAGGCCTTTAGGGGATCCACCTTCTGGTGTATCTCCTTCTCACATCAATATCATTAAAAAAAAAAATCACATCTCGAGACGCTGCCCGCCAGGGCCACCAGCTCGGAGGGCCGAGCGGTGCCGGGCGTGCAGTAGGCACTCCGACTACTGCTCGTTATATATATATTAACATTTTTTTTTTTTTTTTTTAAACGGGTCTAACGATTTTGATGAAACAAACTCTATTAACAAGTTTTGAGGATGAGAAAGCGATCTTGATGCGGAGCGGGGGTGGATGTGGGGGTGCAGAAGGTGGGGGGCAGTGGTGGGGGATCCGGGGGTGGGGCGAGGTTTCGGGGGAGGGTGGAGGTGGGGGGTACAGTGGTCGAATACTATATAGATATATTTGTATTTTTTTAATTTGAAAACGGCTCTCAAATAAAAATCGACCTTTTTATCAGAATTTTAAATTAAAAATAATATTAAAATAAAGATTTTAACTGAAGGAAGAAGTTGCCGAGCATCGCTCGGTGACTCCAGGACTTGTATATTATGTCATTATATCTTTTTCTCTTTCTAATGGTGCTATCATACTATTTAATTGGCTTTTATTATTTTTATTCAAAAAGTAAATGGGATAGCTAGTACTTTTGTTTAGTTGAATGGATATCCAATTCAATGGGGGACAGAGGGGGGGGGGGGGGGGCAAGTACCTTTTCAATTAAATGAAACATTCTATTGATTTGTTTAATTGAAAAATTTGGAGGTGGTTTTTTTTTTCATTCGTTCCACCTTTTGTATAATCTAATTTGATAAATTAAGTAATTCAAAGCGATTAAAAGTTTCAAGCACGTACAATTTTAATTAAAATATTTTTACGCATTCAAATGATAAAAAGAAACCCATGGTCCTTTCGTTTGTTGTTAATTTAAGTAAAAAAAAAATAAAAAAATAAAAATAAAAAACTAAAATTATTTTTAAAGGTACTTGGATGTATTGGCGTAAATCGTTAGAGCTGAAATAATTCAAGATATACCGGGTGAGTTTTTTTATCTTGAGACAGTCTTATAACTCAAAAACAGTGCATTATATGAAAAAAAGTTTCAAATAAAAGTTTATTTATATCAGGGGGAAACTAAACTACGCTATTGTTTGTCGACCTAGAACAAGCTTTCAAGGGTATTTCGAGGTCAAGTTCTGTTTTTTAAATGGAAACCTATATGTTTCTGTACATATTCTGAATCTACAAAAAAAACTGAACAACTTTTATTAGAACTATTTTTTTATACGACATCAAATAATAAAAAATATTAAATCAATTAGATCTCAAAAAAAATTCTAATAATTATTTTTAACAATCATTCAACTTAATTATCAAATAATAATGATCAAATATTTAATTATTAAATAAATAATTTAATAATTTTGCGACACTGTTCTGAGACATTCCAGAGTGTATCGCAAGTCTTCTGGATGAATTCCAGTTCCAATTTCGTTATTTTGGCCTGTTTCAGTTTCTTCGTAGCCTTTACATTTCTTGTTTTTTTTAACAGATTTACAACACGATAAAATGAAGCTTGTGAGGGTGTATTCCTATCAGGAAAACGCTCGGCATCCATTTCAATGGCAGCCCCATAACACTTCTTCCACATTCACGCATAAATTAAGACCATTTCAATTCTGTCTTCAACAAAAAATGCTCCATTTTTATTATGGTAATACAATATAACTATCTACTGGATTGACACGAGAAATAAACTTTTTTAAACTCAAGAATTTTAAATAGTTCTATTAAGTAGAAAATAATCTCTTAAATCTGTAGTATAATGAAGTTTTAATATCATTATAAACACTTATTTTCATTGTTGTGACTTTTCGATTTAATAAATATTTATTTAATAATTAATTATTTAATCATTATTATTTGATAATTAAGTTGAATAATTGTTAAAAATAATTATTAAGATTTTTTTGAGATCTAATTGATTTAATATTTTTTTTTATTTGATGTCGTATAAAAAAATAGTTCTAATAAAAGTTGTTCAGTTTTTTTTGTAGATTCAGAATATGTACAGAAACATATAGGTTTCCATTTAAAAAACAGAACTTGACCTCGAAATACCCTTGAAAGCTTGTTCTAGGTCGACAAACAATAGCGTAGTTTAGTTTCCCCCCTGATATAAATAAACTTTTATTTGAAACTTTTTTTCATATAATGCACTGTTTTTGAGTTATAAGACTGTCTCAAGATAAAAAACTCACCCGGTAGTTAGAATTAACTAGCTGTGAAACCCGCCTTCGGTAGGCCTCTTGCTTGTCGGGCTCCCCTGGAACCCCCACCCCACAGACACTCCCCACCTCCACAACCCTATCCTAAACATAGAAGATAGAAGCCTTTTTGAGTTTTAAGACCTCCAAAATTAAAAATCCCCCAATTTTTCGGCCAAGGAATTAAAATTTTCTTGCTGGCCAAGGAGCTTCGTCCCCTATCCCCCCGCCCGGCCATGAACCCTCTCCCGCAGAAGATACCTTCTATTTTTAGTGTTTAAGACCCCAAAATCAAAAATCCCCCATTTTTCGGTTCAGGGGTCAAATTTTGAAAAAATGAAAAAACTCTCCCGAGATATTTCAAAAATAGACCTAAGTACCAAAATTGAATGCTAAACCTTAAAAACCCAGGAGATAGAGCACTTTAAAAATTTCAAAAATTTACCCCAAAATGACTATATCTCCCTTTCAGGGGCAAATAGAGCAAAATACTCAAATATGTTTTTTTTTTTGTATTTTAATACTTCACCTTTCTAAGCTAAAACCATATCGATATCTTTTCTGGTTTAAGAGATCTTGAAAAACTCCGAAAACACATTTTGGGGCCCTTTCCCCCTTTAGGGTTCGAATTTCATTTTAGGAATTCACTGTCAGGGTCGGGCAAAAATAATTTTTTTTTCCCCCCCCCCCTATGATTTTTATTTTGAATTCTGGTCAATACCAGGATTATTTAGGATTTGCGTAACAAAAATTAGAATAAGAAAATATATGTAAATTTGTAGCCACAGAATCTCGATATTTAGGACAGGGTAGCGATTTTCACCATTTTTCAAAAAAAAAAAAAAATGCCTATAACTCGAAAACTATTAATTTTATTAAAAACAATTTTTTACGTTTTACTTCTACCCCTGTTCGTGATTTATCGTTGTGATACGGGACGCCCAGTACATGCCCGGATTATCCTATCACCATCTCTAATATATTCTTTTTTTTTTTTTTTTTAATGCAATCGAATGCAAGAAGGGGTGTACCAGTAAAGATGCAGCCCCTATGGATCTCGAAAGACCCTTGCATTACCGAAGAGAAGGGAAAGTTGATTAAGTGAGAGGGTGTAGACGTAGGTGTCTATGCACTCCGGTTTTGAAGGTTTGAAGATTATAAGTGCTGGGAAAGATGGAGGCTGGGAGGGAGTTCCAGTTCCTTGAAGTCATGGGGATATATGAATTGGCGAATGAAGTGGTCCGGCACTTTTCTAATTTGACCGCGAAAGAGTGTTGGGAGTCGGCAAAACGCGTGCTACGTGCAAAGCATGCTTTGGGGGGAATTATTGATTTTATCTCATCAGAGCACCTGCCGTGATAGTATCTATAGAAAAGGGAAAGGGCAGAGACATTTCTTCGATGAGCCAGCGAGTCGAGGGAGTCGGTGAGGGTAGAATCGTCAATTAGCCTGACGGCTCGTTTCTGAATTGCATCAAGGGTAGCAAGAGAATATTTTGAGGCTCCTCTCCATAGATGAGAGCCGTATTCGAGACAGGGGCGGATTTGGGCCTTGTAGATGGTGAGAAGTTGTGGGGGTTTGTAAAATCGCTTGGACCTGAATAAGAGGCCAATCTTCCTTGCTGTAGATTTCGCTACAGAGGAGATGTGTTCATTCCAAGACAGGTCAGATGCGACAGAGACGCCCAACATGGATAGGCTGTCACACATTTTCAGGGTATTCGAATCGAAGTGAATATCAGGGAAATCTTTATTTTCGCGCCTAGAAATTAGACAGCATTGAGTCTTGTTTGAATTAAAGTTAACTAAATTCCTTAGCTATCTCCTATAGGTCTTATTTCCAAGAATGTCGAATCTACTTCTCTCAATAAATAGAACATTTATAGCTTATAAACATATTTATTCTATTTTTTTTTTTTTTTTGATACTTTACTTTTCATTCATCCTACATATTTGTTATAGAATAAAAATATTGATTCATTTTTAATCAAACTACATCACGGGGGAGGGGGGGGGGGGAAGGCTTTACTCGAGGCCAGGTGGAGAACAGAATTGATTTCCATTGAAATGTTATCAACGAAATGAAAGCATCTCTAAATATTGAAACTCCCTTTTGAAAATGTATCAGTTGGCTTCTGATAGGGCCCCCTATAAATCAATTTATACTTCGATACATATAATTCAGATATCACATCATTTGAATTGCCTTCTAGTCTGATATCATCGGATGACCATCATAGCCGAATGATTGATATATTGGATTGACTTTTAAGAAAAAAAAAAAGATCAAATAAAGAGAAATTGAGTAATATTTGGAGTTACTATTGTACAGTCGGTGGCCAAATTATTATACTCATTTGAAGACCAAATTATGTGTATACTCATTTGAAAAATTATATCTTTCATACGTTTTTAAGGATTTAGCTTACTATTAAACTCATAATATCGTTGCAATTGTTATCTTTATAGGTTTATTAGCTCAGGATAATACAAATTCAATAATATAATACAAATTGAAAAGTTTTTGTTTTGCCGAGAGTAGCAGAGTTGTTGATTCACAAAGAGAAACAAAGAGGTTGTCCTCTGCTTGATGCAAATAAACATACACACATATATATCGAGATGATATATATGTGTGTATGTTTATTTGCATCAAGCAGAGGACAACCTCTTTGTTTCTCTTTGTGAATTTAAGTTAATTTTATTTTTCAATATGGTATTGTGGGTGGTTGGGGGGAATATAATACAAATACAAAAATAAAGAATTAAGCATCTTTTTACTTTACAAATTAATCAATTTTATCAATTTTATTTTATTTTATATCAATTTTATCAATTAATCAATTTTACTTTACAAATTATGTGTATACTCATTTGAAAAATTATATCTTTCAAAAGTTTTTAAGGATTTAGCTTACTATTAAAATCATAATATCGTTGCAATTGTTATCTTTATAGGTTTATTAGCTCAGGACAATACAAATTCAATAATATAATACAAATACAAAAATAAAGAATTAAGCATTTTTACTTACATAGATTAAATTGAAAGTTTTTTGCCGAGAGTAGCAGAATTTTTATATATTGAAGGAGACAATAAAAGAGTGTGTCTTCTGCTGGAATTATAAATTTTATTTATTTATAACGAGACTATAGTTTCGATTCATAAATTAATTCCTGTGAATCCATTGTAATAGACTGATGAAGAGGGCAAAGCCCTCGAAACTATAGTCTCGTTATAAATAAATAAAATTTATAATTCCAGCAGAAGACACACTCTTTTATTGTCTCCTTCAATACAGGGTATGGTCAAGTATTGTAATCGTGCATGAAAAAAGTGTTTTTTTCCTTCTTTTTTTCGAAATATCTCAAAAACGGCTGAAACTATTTTGATTAAAAAAAATTGAGCGAAACCATGGCATTTCGCTCTACAAAAAAGCTCTAATAAGTGAACATCGAAAAAATTATATTTTTTGAGATAATAATTGTTTTGTCAAAATGTCTGTTAGTTAGTCTGTGCGTTACCAAATTTTTGTGGACGAGCTAGCTCAAAAACTAGTGTGAATATCGAAACCAAATTTCACACGTAGTTTTGGTCCATTGAGATTAAGAGCTGATTAGATTTTGGTGCATATCGACCCAAAATTAAGGGGGTGGAGGGGGGTTAAAAATTAAAAATCTAGGCCATTTGAGCAAACTCAACCAAATTTTGTATACATAATCAGTGGACCCCCAGAAGTCTAAAAATGCAAAAACTAACCGCCCAAAATGGGGGGGGGGGTGTAGGGTCAAAAAATGAAAATCTTGGCCATTTACCAAACTCAACCAAATTTTGTATACATAATCAGTGGGACCCCAGAAGTATAAAAATGCAAAAACTAACCCCCCCCTACATGATTATAAATAATTTTAGGGGCCAGGTTGTATGGTAAAGTCAAGTGGATGGCCACATCAGAACACGTCAGCTTATTTTGATAAATAGTTGGAATGTTTTTCAAAAAATCAGCTCGGGTTCAGATTAACCAATGTATTTTAAAAGAGAAAGAATTTAATCTTTAGGACAAATTCTAAGATTTTAGTAGAAATATTATTAAATTGCGATATCAGAGAGGATTCATCCCCTCAGGAGTCGAACCTGACTGCCGGGAAATCATGGTAGCTCTCAGGTTTGACTCCTGAGGGGATGAATCTCCTCTGATATCGGAATTTAATAATATTTCTAATAAAATCTTAGAATTTGTCGTAAAGATTAAATTCTTCGGTTCAAAATGCAAATACAATTCAAAATACAATTTCAATATTTAGTGAATCTCCCTTTCGAGCAATCCCATTTTGTATGCGCTTAGTCAATACTAGGCAATGCATTATTTGGCTAATTAACTAATCAAGTTCAAGGTGTATTGTCCATGCTTTAATAAATATTTTCTATAAATCCCTTTTGTTAGTAATACTATATATATTTATCTAGATTAATTTGTAACAACGCTTAGAGAAATTTCTCTAAAAAAATTACCCTCTTGCCTAGAATCGAACCGACGAACTCTTGAACTATGGTCATCAGCTCTAACCACTAGACCAATGTCACATTAATATTTATATCTTGATTTCTTTTACTAAAACTATATATTTTTGATTTAGACTTTGTGTCTAGATAATATTGTATTCATTTGAACTCGAATGAAAATGAAAAAACACCAATAGATTTTAAATTAAGAAACATTAAATATATATTAATTAACGAGGCAAATTTGAAATATAATTCTCAGCTCGGATTTTAAACTGATGGCTCCAATCGATTTTCATTAACCAGGCAAATTTGAAATATATATATTCGAATTTTGAAATGAAAGACTCCAATTCATTTTAAATTAAGAAACATTAAATATATTGATAATTGTTCCCCCCCCCCCCCCCCTCGCCACTCAAAAATTAAAGATGCGAAACTTTTAAGAGACGATGTATTTGGTTTACGGGTATACATTTGGAGTGTGGTTTTTTAAGAGGAATAAAATTTTTGGACCGAGACGCTGCCCGCCAGAACTTTAGCTCGGAGGGCCGAGCTTCGAGGGCGTGCCGAAGGCACGCACGAAAAGCTCGTTATTTTATATTTGCAAATTTCTTTTTAGGTCCGCCCATACATTTTCGATCCAGTTGAGGTCTAGCGAGTTGCCAGGCCAGTCCAAAGGGTCATTAGACTAGATTACTAGATTTTTTAAAAGTTCCAGGTACTATATTATTATCAAGAATCATTTATGTTTAGGACTGGCTGATGATAAACAGTTAAATGGTCACCCACAGATGTTAGGATGTGCAAAGGAATTGAAGAGAAGAAATATAATAATAGATAATAGGCTTACCTGGGAGACTAAGCATTTGTGATGGATGATGATTCTTTCCAGATGGTCGGCGTCCTTCCATCCCAACTGAGGCGCGAGGGGAGATCTACGAGGGCCACTGCCCATACAATGGCGATCATTGCTACGATGCGGCCGGCATTTCTGGTGTGGATGTAATCCACCTGGGTCGCTGCCCAATATCTGACAACAACAACATACGAAATTCGATATCAGACCTTCTCGCTTAGTTTTTTGCTTCAATAAATAACAAAGTAAATATATCTATAATGGTAAATAACGGAACATATATTGATCAATATATAGTCCAATAACAAATTCGAATTCTAATTAATCTAAAAAAAGTAAAGTAATTTATTATTTGCACTCTCTTTGGGAAATTAAATAAAAAATAATTCCAATTTATTTATTTGTTTCATGTTTTGCTTATGCATATTACAGGGCGGGGCATAAAGATCTACCGCATTTTGAAGAGGTATAAAAAAATGAAAAAATTTAACTAGAAAAAAAAAAGAAAAATATTTTTGAATTCGGTACCAAACAAACTATACCTATAAGCGAGCGTACCCGCCAAACGTACTAAGTAAGATCCGTCGAGTGCGATTCATAAAAGGTATATGTTTGGCACCAACTTCAAAAAGTAATTTCATGTTAATATTTCGTCGTTTAGTTGTAACTAAATAAGATAATAATTATTTTATACCTTTTAGTGTATTTTATTTGTTGCATTTAATTTTTTGAAGTCGGTTTTTATTTTTTTCTTAAAAATTATTTTTATATTTCTCTTTTTAGTGATGTTATTAATAGTGATCATATCATCAGAACTTGACCAAATTAATATGACACCATCCCTAAGACACCCCCTTTCGGATAAAAAAAGAACCATCGAAATCGGTTCATAAACAAAGAGGTTAGGTCTAAACAAACCTAATAAAAAAGGTCTAATACCTATGAAAAAAAAAAACGAAAAAAAAAAATGGGACCAATCGGAAGCTAGACTGGACCCAATGCAAAAAAATTTTCAAAATCGGTTGACAATTGGCGGAGATATGAGGTAACATAGGCACCAAAAAAAAAAAAAAAAAAAAAAATTCAGTCGAATCAGTCTCCTTTTTTGAAGTCGATTAAAAAGAACATATTTTTTTTTTAATGTGTTTTAAGCATTATTAGACAAAAAAAGGGGAGGGGGGGGGGGGGGGTTAAAAATGAAAATTCTAGCCCTCTCTACCAAACTCAACCAAATTTTGTATACATATTCCGTGGAGCCCCAGGAGGCTAGAAATGCAAAAACTAAGCAAATTTTATCATGCCTGGGTGCATGACTGGTATCGCCGTCTGGTGGTTCTAAATAGGTACTTTTGCCTCATTTATCTCGGACTATTTGTACATGATAACATACATTGTACATAACATTTATGTTATAAACTAGTGAAGAAATTATTTAAGCTACTATAGGAAATGATTAAGATGATGGATGATTTTTATTATGTTTGGCTCGAAGGGTTAGTTGGAAGGAGATTCGCCGGGCTTGGATGGGAGATGATCTTCAGAGATTAGAATCTCTCTTGGCGGCGTTAAAGCCAGAAAAATGCTATTCTAAAATAAGAATTTGCACTAGGCAGTTGAAAATATGCTTTAAATAAAATAATGGCACAAGGCCCGCATTTATTGCTTCTTCGTTACAGAACGTGTATACAAATTACTTCTTAGACACAAGCCGTCTCTTTACCAAATCGTTCCCAGGTGATCAGTCACCTCGGAGAGTTGTCCCATTCAATGAGCTTCAACAACTGACAACTCACAAATGACAACTGAATGACAACTGACAACTGAACTCGCGTCGAGGAGCGAGCTGCTTTTATAACCTGGCTCTAATTAGCAATTAAGCTGATTGGTTAATTATTCCCGCCTTTTAGGATGACGTATGCATAACTTTTCGCGCGCTCGCTTCTCAATATAAGAGGGGCGTGTCCTTGCTGCTCACCCGCCAGTTTATCGAAAGATTCTGACGGGCAAACAACAAACGTCTTTCTCAAGGCGAAAATGAATCTTTATTTTCAAAAGCATTTTACAGTGAAAGGAGCGGAGAATAAAATCCTAGAGAATTATTTATTACAAGGATTGAATAAAATGTGGTAGATGATTATGACCCACCTGACCTGTTTAGAAATCTCTAAGGGCCAGTTGTATGTCGGTTTGAAAAGTCTTTGTTAAAGTTATCAAAAGGTAAAACCTTAGAATTCACGCTGTGCCCGACCGGATGGCCAATCAGACGATATATATACACTTTCGTCTGATTGGCCATCCGGCCGGGCCACAAAGTGAATTCTAATGTTTTGCCTTTTGTTAACTTTTTAACAAAGATTTTACAAACTGACATACAGCCGGCCTTAAGAGATGGAGAAATACCATTTTCAAGCATGATTCGTGGTTTGTCTGTTTATGTCTCTGAATTATGAAATGCACGATAACTTCGAGAACGAAACACCAAACAAAGTTTCTTCTGGTGTTAAAATGTTTAGTATATTTCGAAAGCAAAAAACTTGTTAGATTTTGGACTTTCTAGTTTCAAAACTTGGGGTATTACGGTAAAGAAAAGTCTAGGAAAGATGTCCCGCCTGTATTTATGCAACCAAATGGACGCCTCTGGATCGTTGTAGTCTACTCGACAGGCGCCTTCTTAAATGAATATTTTTTTCATAATGTTTAAAATTGACGGTCATTTCCTATGAGCTCATTTCATATTTTTCTAATTAGATATGCACAATGTGCTAAATAACTAATATTGTATCATTTAAAAATAAAAAAGCCTATAAATATTTTTTATTGATTCCATTAAAATACGCAATATGTTAAATTTTCCCAAGAGCATGAATGGATTCATTCAAAGAACATTTTAAAGTTACGAAATCATTTATTTTACTTACTACTTAGCTTTCAGTTGAAATCGAAACACCGGAAATTGTGATTTACATGAAAGATTTTTTGAAAAACGGCTCAAACGATTTTTTATTAAATTAATTAAATTAATCTTAAGAAATTCAAAGAGAAATTCAAAGATGTTTTTATAAAGCGAAATTTAGAGCTATTTCTCTTTGAATTTCTTAAGATTAATTTAATTAATTTGATAATTTTCTATATTTGTATAAATATACTAGAAAACAAATTTACTTATAATTTGTTAAAAATTCCGTTGAGTGGATTTGCTCGCGAGTTTACTCCGCGGAATTCTAAATTGATTTTTATTAATTGAAACTACATGTTTACTTGAAAATGTTTGTTATTTTTTAATAATCGCTTTACTTATGAAATATCTTAAGTTCTTCAAAGAAATTCCGACTGGAATCTAGGGAGGAGAGTAAATTAGTCATGTCGCAAAAAAATAACGCCCTTATCTTGGATATGGCGAGTGGCGGAACTTTGGGATTTGAAACTTATAATAATAAAAAATTGGGAGATGGGTTCCACAAAAAAATGAAATAAAACAAAAACGAGTTTAGAATTCGATATATGTCAGGTTGTCAGTCCATCATCAGGAGTCAGCGAAAACCCACCTCGCAATTTTACCCAATTTTTTATTCTAATAAAATAAGTTTTATTATAAATTGTAATAGTTTTATTTTAAACTAGCTTCAAGGCCCGCCTTCGGCGGGCCTTTTGCTAAGGGGGTCGCCCCTGGACCCCCACGTGGCTGCTTTATTGATGTTTTATTAGTTACAGAGAATAAATATAATTGTTTTATTATAAAGTCTTAAATAGATATAATTTGAGATTCTATTTAACTGCAATATACACTCATAACAAATAAGATGAAACAAATATTTAAAATGTATTAAAAATCCACTTGTTATCATTAAGGGGAAAATAAAAAAAAGTTATATTATATGTAGGTATTATTATAGATAAGAAGACTTGAAAATTACAATTATTATTCATTTTGCTAGACACAAAAGTATATACAATCTATTTATAAAAAATTCTCTTATTCTCAAGCTTGAGTTGTTTATCATAAAAGAATTTAGTCTTTTTGATTTTAAGTCGATTCTTCCACGTTTTCAGTAGAGGTTGCCATTAATAGTCAAAACATCAAAAATGGAATGCAATAAGGTTATTCCTCTAGTATTAGATAAGAATCGATCGTTATTTTTGATTTTAAGTCGATTCCTCCATGTCTTCAGCAATGGCTACCAATAAAAACCGAAACGTCAAAAATCGAATGTAGAATGGTTATTCCTCGACTGTTAAATGAGAATCGATCATTATTTTTGAATTAAAGTCAACATGAACTGCAAATTGCAAGTGATATCTGATTAATAATAAAGAAATAAACATATTAATATTTCAAATGAATTTGGATAAAGTTTAGCAACGATCCGTTGCAGTTTATTTTTTTAATTTTTGTTTTTAAATGTACTTTAAAAAAAATAGATAGTTTTTTTAAATCTTTGTTGCATTATTAAATTCTTCTTCAACGATAATGTGGTTAGAACTATTGAGAATGAATGACACTCAAAAATCTGACAAACAGGGCCGCCAACACTTGTTTTTTTTGCTCGTTTAGTTCTTTTATTGTCTGGCAAGCTATGTTGGCTAACCTGATTTTTTTTTAGTTTTTCCTGAATTTTCCAATTTTCCGGGCAACTTTTCCAATTTTTTTTTACGTATTAACCTGAATTGGACTATTACGAACATTTAAAAAAAAAATTAGCCAAATCGGTCCAGGCATTTGAGAGATCTGCGCTTACAAAGAAACAGAAATTCATTTTTATTATATAGATAATAATTTTCTCTGACTCCTGATTATGGGCTAACAACTTGAAATATATCGAATAACTCTGTTGTTTTATTTCATTTTTTTATGAAACCTACCACGCAATTTTACCCAATTTTTTATTATTATATAAAAATGTTTCACCTAGAACCAACACCTATCTCCTTAAAAGTAATTTGAAACTTAAGCTATTTTGAGACTAGAAGATGTATTCCAAGATTTTGGTTAAAATCGAAAACATCTGAAGTACATATTTACTTGAAGATTTTTGATATTTTGCAATTTCCTCTTTTTTTCCGGTTTTCTAAAACGACTTGGGGGAAACCCGAATTGAAGTTATTTGAATGAAGAAAATTGGTATAATGATTTCAAACAAGTGAGAAACTAATGTGAAAGTCGTGTGGTGCTAACACCAGTTGATTTATTATCCACCAAGTGAAAATTAAATCGCGTAGTTGATCAACAGATGAGAAAAGAACCTAACGATATTTGAACACACCAAAAACAAATATCAAATAATTCTTATGATAAAAAAAAAAAGTTTCAAAATACTAACTTTAGAATTTATCATTTTTTTTTTTTTTTTTTTTTTTACTTTTTCTGTTCTTTTCTTCATATACTCAACTTTTTTTAAATAAAAGTTTTTCCTATTCGAATGGAGAATCATTTAAATAAAAACAACTTTTTTTTCCAGTTTGTTTCAATATAAAAAAATCATTTCGCAGAAAATAGGATTTTGGAATTTTTTACTTTACTATACGGGATATAGTAAAAAATTGTATTATAATAGGGAACACACGAAAAAATATATACCAATGTAGGTATTTAAAAATACAAATCTCTAAAAACTAAAAAATCTCTATTCGAATCCAAAGGTTTCGGGAGAATTTCTCCCTTTTTCAATGGTAATTTTTTTTTAAAAGAGAAAAAAAGTTACTTCCTCTAAAATTTAGAATTTAGAAATTCTCCCGAAACGTTTGGTTTTGAATAAACATGTTTTGTTTTTTTTAAAGATTTTTTTTTTTTAATATAATCTGCGGTGCAAAAAAATCGATCCACCAATAAAAACTTTATTAAATAGAAAATTATTTATTAAATTTATACAAATTTATTCTATTAAATTTTAAAGTAACATATTCAATAAATATTGATGATAATTGAATGTAATGGAAGGCAGCCCAGGGGTGTGAGGAAAAGAAAAAATTAACACATATCAAATAAGGTGTAATTTATTGGAATCCTTCCTCCTTCCTTTCAAACCGACGTTTTGGAGGATTTTTTCCCTCTTCTTCAGGGTTTCAATGGGTCAATGAAACCCTGAAGAAGGAGGGAAAAATCCTCCGAAACGTCGGTTTGAAAGGAAAGGAGGAAGGATTCCAATAAATTACACCTTATTTGATATGTGTTAATTTTTTCTTTCCTCACTACCTCTGGGCTGCCTTCCATTACATTCAATTAAAATTTCTACCAGTCCGTTTCTCTCCAGAGAAAATTTCGTTGCAAAAAAATGTTGTTGATAATTTTAGAATTTTATAGAAATTAAATTAAAAAAAGATACAATTACAAATTATCCTACTTTCTCAATATCACTTTAAATTTAAATAAAGTTTTAATAAAAGATCAAATTCCATTTGAAATATCAATAAAATGAATAATTTTGAATTAAGCATCATTGATAGAAAGATAAAATATACAAAATGGATATTTCTGAAGTTCAATCAGTTCAAATTGTGTGCCTAATTAATCAAGGGCTAAGTCAACGACAAGTGGCAAGTACACTTGCAATAAGCAATAATTTCAATAATGTATGGTTACTTGTAAAAAAATTAAAAATGATTTACTATTTAATAAAGTTTTTATTGGTGGATCGATTTTTTTGCACTGCAGTGTGTTATACAATCAATAATTAATTTTTTTCTTTGATATATGTAGGTACTTTAATCTTATTTCTATTTTTCAAAACATCTCAAAAGGGTTCGCTTTCCTTCCTGGAGTATCGTGTAAATATCAAATCCCAGGATTATTTTGTTGTTGAGTGAAATAACCACGATGTATCAAACAGAGTGGGTGGCCAGGTCACCAAGATTCAATCAACAGGTTAAATTAACATTTTAAAAACCAATTATTGACACGCGTGGAATAATAAATAATATCTTCGAATAATTCTCAATTTATAGCGCTCTTTTGAGTTGGTGACCTGAAATTTCTTTCAAAAATTGACAAATGAAATTTTTAACGGGCGAGAGAAAAAAAGCGCAGTCAATACCTATACTTATTTATACTTTTTACTTTATCTTAATTTTAATTTTTTTTTTAAAAAGTGTTAAAATAACGATGTTTAAGTATTTAAATTTCGTTTTCGTTTTAGAAAAATATTGAAAAAAAAAAAAAAAAAAATAAGCTGACGTGTTCCGATGTGGCCATCCACTTGACTTTACCATACAACCTGGCCCCTAAAATTATTTATAATCATGTAGGGGGGGGGGGGTTAGTTTTTGCATTTTTATACTTCTGGGGTCCCACTGATTATGTATACAAAATTTGGTTGAGTTTGGTAAATGGCCAAGATTTTCATTTTTTTTGACCCCCCCCCCCCCATTTTGGGCGGTTAGTTTTTGCATTTTTAGACTTCTGGGGTCCACTGATTATGTATACAAAATTTGGTTGAGTTTGCTCAAATGGCCTAGATTTTTAATTTTTAACCCCCCCCCTCCACCCCCCTTAATTTTGGGTCGATATGCACCAAAATCTAATCAGCTCTTAATCTCAATGGACCAAAACTACGTGTGAAATTTGGTTTCGATATTCACACTAGTTTTTGAGCTAGCTCGTCCACAAAAATTTGGTAACGCACAGACTAACTAACTAACAGACATTTTGACAAAACAATTATTATCTCGAAAAATATAATTTTTTCGATGTTCACTTATTAGAGCTTTTTTGTAGAGCGAAATGCCATGGTTTTGCTCAATTTTTTTAATCAAAATAGTTTCAGCCGTTTTTGAGATATTTCGAAAAAAAGAAGGAAAAAAACCACTTTTTTCATGCACGATTACAATACTTGACCATACCCTGTATGGTAAAGTAAAAAAAGTTTTTATACATTATGATCAATGATAATATATTATAAGATAATCTTGGTGGATTTCGTGAGTGCCACATGATTTTCATTTTTCGGGATTAATCTTTTTTACAATTTTGAGAAAAAAAATATCAATATTTTAAAAAAAATTTTTAATTCGTCAACTTATCAAGGTTATTAGGTACTTAAATAATACTCCCTCTGTCCTAAAATATGCTTTACATTTGAAAGAAAATCTTAGATTATCTAGAGCAGGGGTGTCCAATGTTTTGGCTTACTCGGGCCATATTTGAAGGAAACAAAATTTTCTCGGGCAGAAAAACATAACGCAGAAAAAATATACTAATACTATAAATATTTCATAATCAAAATTGATAGTTAATACTGTAGAATAATGATATTCACCATAACAAAGAATATACACTACGGTGCAAAAAAATCGAGCCACCAATAAAAACTTTATTAAATAAGAAATTATTTTTAAAATTGCTACAAATAACCATATAATTTGTTCTATTAACTCTTAAACTAACATATTCAATAAATATGGGTGATAATTTTTGAATTTCATAGTAAAAATAAGTAAAATTAAATTAAAAGATACAATTACAAATTATCCTACTTTCTCAATATCACTTTAAATTTAAATAAAGTTTTAATAAAAGATCAAATTCCATTTGAAATATCAATAAAATGAATAATTTTGAATTAAGCATCATTGATAGAAAGATAAAATATACAAAATGGATATTTCTGAAGTTCAAGCAGTTCAAATTGTGTGCCTAATTAATCAAGGGCTAAGTCAACGACAAGTGGCAAGTACACTTGCAATAAGCCGTTTTTCAGTAAATGTATGGTTACTTGTAAAAAAATTAAAAATGATTTACTATTTAATAAAGTTTTTATTGGTGGCTCGATTTTTTTGCACCGTAGTGTAGTATTATGTAAATATGAGGTGTTTTTTTTTATTTTTGGAATCATTAAATTATCCAAAAGATTTTAAAAATTGTATTTAAATGTTTACCTTGTCTATCATGAAGGTTTGAACAATTCTCAAAAAAGCAGTTGTCAAAAGAAATACACAAAACGCGACACCCATAAAACACAAATATTAAGGCACTTGACCCGCTGGCTGCTCGACTCGAAATGAAATAAATGCATTTCAATGGAAAAAACAGAGCAAAGGGAAAAGAATCCCGTTACTTGATTAGATATCAGAAAGGAAAATAATTCCAGATAAAATAAAAACGTATTCAAGAAATGCCCAATTGATTTGAGATTGTTTTTAAAAAACTAGCGTGTGCGTCAAGTGATTTTCACTTAACTTTTCCTAATTAATTAAAAATCAACATTTTATAGGAATAAACTTTTAAATAAATATTTAATAAATAAAATAACAAATAATCATCTAATTGTAATAAATTCCATTAGAAATTTACAAAATCAAATACAGTTCTACAGGTGTTATGACCAGTGGTGTAGTCAGAACCCCCCCCCCCCCCCAAGGGCAGGGCTCATGGGATGAGTAACGGCAACGACAAACCGTTTCTTATGGCAAACTAACCGTAATTAAATATATTTCATATGTTTAATCAAGAATTATGTTCTTTTTTAATTTCTTGAAGTACCTTTTTAGTCCAGTTAAATTGTTCTCTAAAGGGCCCCTCGCGGGAAAGTTTTGGGGTAGTTTTGATTTCTTGATCCTATATGTTTTTTGGTGTGCTGAATCCGAATCTGAGGTTTGCTAACAAAATTTCGTGACGGAACATTGTCAAAAATGCAAAAAAAAGGTAAAAAATCTCATTTTTTGGCGGTTTTTTGCTTATAACTCGAAAACTATCAACTTTTCGTAAATAACCTTCCTATTCAAAATGAAAGTTCATAAAATTTCCTACAAATTTCATCATTTAGGTTTTTTCTCCGACCAACCGTTCGGGCTCAAGCGCTAGTTGAAAATTGGCGTATTTTTTCTGTTTCCGCAAATCCCAAAAACTCGCACTTTTTTCGATTTTTTCCCATTTTGACCATGAAAGAGCACGTTTTCGACAAAGACCACTCTATACATTTTTAAACTAGATTAAATTTGCTACAATTCAAACAAAGTTTCATCTTAATTGGATAATGGTAACCCGTGCCGCAATGAGGTTGAAGTTTTGAAAAACTGCAATTTTTTGCAAAAAATCGCAGTTTTTCCTTCATAAAATGAAAACCACTCATCCTAGAAACTTGATTTCTATCTCATTCTCTAGGAAATTTTGTTGACTTGAACGTTTACTTGGACCACTTTTTTGTTAAAACTCTTAGATTTATAGATATCCAGCATTTTCCATGACACTTTGAGTTCTGTCAGGAGAGGGAGGAAAAAGGATTTTGAAACAATGGATCATATCCTGTCATGGAAAATGCTGGATATCTATAAATCTAAGAGTTTTATCAAAAAAGTGGTCCAAGTAAACGTTCAAGTCAACAAAATTTCCTAGAGAATGAGATAGAAATCAAGTTTCTAGGATGAGTGGTTTTCATTTTATGAAGGAAAAACTGCGATTTTTTGCAAAAAATTGTAGTTTCAAAACTTCAACCTCATTGCGGCACGGGTTACCATTATCCAATTAAGATGAAACTTTGTTTAAATTGTAGCAAATTTAATCTAGTTTAAAAATGTATAGAGTGGTCTTTGTCGAAAACGTGCTCTTTCATGGTCAAAATGGGAAAAAATCGAAAAAAGTGCGAGTTTATGGCCCGGTTGTATGTCGCAAAGTAAATGCTTTTTACCACTAACCAAGGGTAGATGGTAAATGGAGGGACTCGGATGGCCAATCAGATGACAGGCACTGAATTCGTTGTTAGTGGTAAAAAGCATTTACTTTGCGACATACAACCGGCCCTTAGGGATATTCAAAAGTGATCCCAAGGCTGTTTTTTGCAGGCGCTAGTACCGGTACTACTAAACCTAAATAGATGAAATTGTTATCATTTTCCACGCAATTTAAAGAGATTTAATTTATCTAATAAAATAAAAAATATCCAATTATTTTACATGAATTAATGTATACATTGTATTTGAGCTTCGACTCCGGAGATTACTTCTCCACCATCGAGTGTCCTTGATCATCTTTAGTCCTTGTTTTTAATAAGAGGAAAAAACTAATAATTAGAAAAAAAACCTCTTCAAATACCATATTGCGGAAATTAATCCATCCAATTAATTCTCCTCCTCCATTCCTTCAATCAAATAAAAATATCCATTCCCTTTTTATAAATTTTATTAAACCAATTATTTTACATTAATTAATGTATACCTTGTATTTTTGCTTCGATTCCGGAGATTACTTCTCCACCATCGAGTGTCCTTATTCATCTTTAGTCCTTGTTTTTAATAAGAGGAAAAATCTAATTAGATAAAAAAACCTCTTTTCCGATAATTATTTCAATTCCATTATTCCCCAATCAAGTCGATTGGTTCCAATATCCCTCAATTCCTTCACCAATAAAAAAAAATATCTTTTTGATTTGATAATATTTAATATATATTTTTAAGTTGAATTATTAGTGGGATTTAAAATTGAAAAACCAATTATATATTAAAGGGAAATTGAATAAAAATGTAATTATCTATCTATCTATCTACTCTTATTAAACGAGCAAAAATTGTTTATATATATATTTATATATTTGTATCTTAGTTCTATTTTGAAAACGGCTCTACCGATTTTGATGAAACCAACTCTATTAACAAGTTTTGAGGATGAGAAAACGATCTGGCTAGGTCTGGACCTCGACAAATTTCATCTTAATTGATCTTTTCTTAATTAAAGTAATTATTGATAGATGAAAATCTCAATAAAAAAGTTTGTTTACATTTTTTTCAATTATCTTTTATTTATTAATTGGTTTTTTAATTTTAAAACCCACTAATAGGTTATAGCAAATATTATTATATTATATTAAAATTAGGAATTTTTTGTTTGTTTTTAATTAACAGGTGTCTAAATCATAACAAAACAGGTGTGTTTACAAATAAAGTGGTTGAAGTGGCTTTTTTTATATAACTTGGAAACAAATCTTATTTAATTTTATGTTTTTATTTCAGATCCTATACGATTATTTTTTTTATTATTATTTTCCTATTTATTTTTTTATAATGTTTATCAATATGAACGAATGTGGGCAAATTGGTGTACGAGTAAACAAATATACACATAATATGTGGACCATTAGAAAGCTAGAAATGCAAAAACTGGGTGCGGGGTGGGGTGGAGGTGGGGGCAGGAGTGGGGGTGCGGGTGGGGGCACGTGGTGGGGGCGAGGTGCGTGGTTTCGGGGGGGGGGGGTCCAGGGGGCGTGTACTATATATATTTGTATTTTTTTTTAATTTGGTTACCGTGCATCGCTCGGTGGCTCCAGGTACTACATTTTTATGGAGACAACCACCTTTGAATATTTATTTCAATTAACAAAAAAACCCATCAAAAACAACTTAGCCAAAGATGAGCCAGTGACAGATAGAACTGTCAACCCAAAACCCCCTAACCCGTGAATTCTCATCCAAATCGTTAGAGCCGTTTTCGAGAAACCAATATATATATATATATAGAATTGCTCGTTTAATATAATAAGATTTTTTAATAGAAAATTGTCAACTATTGTGCTTGCGGTCCTCTCGGCATCGCCACAGGCATAATATATTCGTAAATTTATTAGTTTTCTATTAAAGAGATGATATTTTAATTGATGAATGGTTCATTGTACGATGATGCATAATACATACATCATACATAATAATCTTATAATTTAAAATATATATATTATCAAATCTAGTGATTAAATTAATAACAAATAATTTTTATTATAATTCATACATAATAATCTTATAATTTAAAATATATATATTATCAAATCTAGTAATTTAAATTGGAAAAGTGCCGGACCACTTCATTCGCCAATACATATATCCCCATGACTTCAAGGAACTGGAACTCTCTCCAGCCTCCATCTTTCCCAGCACCTATAATCTTCAAACCTTCAAAACCGGAGTGCATAGACACCTACGTCTACACCCTCTCACTTAATCAACTTTCTCTTCTCTTCGGTAATGCAAGGGTCTTTCGAGATCCATAGGGGCTGCATCTTTACTGGTGCACCCCTTCTTGCATTCGATTGCATTAAAAAAAAAAAAAAAAAAAAAAAAAATGATAAGGGTAGAAAAAACGAATCAGATTCTCCAGTGAAGAGAATACGAATTTTTCCTCTTGATGTTAATCTACTCGGATCCGTTGAGCTGGAGAAAATAAATATCGGCTCTTCTCCGAAAATATAATCCGAGCATCTGCAGAAAATCGAGTTATCCGATTCTAAAAATTAGCCTTCATAGAGAGAGAAAGATAGAATTTATATGCGAGGGCGAGATGAGCCAGGAGGTCGAAGAATAGAAATGGGTGAATAGACCCGAAATTGGATTGGTGGCCAAATACCAGCCAGCTGCCTTTCCCTCAAGGGCCAATAGGGCTGATAATCCTCTGGCTGATGCATTTCCCATTTCCTACTATATGCATTGGAGGCAATGAGACCATACAGAGAAGATAAGAATAAACAATCCACCGAAAACAAAATATCTTATTATATTAAACGAGCAATTCTTGTATATGTTACCGCCCAAACCCGATTTCAGGACAAACTAGTTTTGCCTAGGCTAAACTAGTTTGTCCTATACGCGATAGGATTAACTAGTATAGCCTAGTCCAAACTAATTTGTCCTAAGCCCGATAGGATAAACCAGTTAAGCCTAGACCAAACTAGTTTTTTTTTTTTTTTTTTTTATTGATTCATCCCTGGCCTTTTAGCCATCAGATACAGATTTTTACAATTAAAATTGAATTGATAACATAAAAAATGGAATACAAATATAGTACATAAACAATACAATACAAAATAAATTACAATACAAAGACCAAACTAGTTGATCCTGATATAAATACGCACACTCTAGGATAAACTAGTATGGCCTAGTCTAAACATTATAGTATATTTGAAAGTAAATAAATAGATAAACTGAATAAAATACTCCGTAATTGGAAAAATAATCATTTTTATTAAAACGGTAATGATTCGTCGTTAAAAGTTATGGATAATTGGTAATACAAACAATCATACTATAACAAATTTAATAATGAAAAATGGAGAGGAGGAGAGGAAAGAGAGAGAGGAAAAGGAAGATTAACCAATCGACTTGATTGGGGAATAAATGGAATTAAATAATTATCGGAAAAGAGGTTTTTTATCTAATTAGATTTTTCCTCTTATTAAAATCAAGGACTAAAGATAAATAAGGACACTCGATGGTGGAGAAGCAATCTCCGGAATCGAAGCTAAAATACGGGTATACATTAATTAATGTAAAATAATTGGTTTAATAAAAATTGCAAAAAAAAAAAAAAAAAAAAAAAAATTAATAATGGATGGAAATTGAGAGGTTTACACCAATCGATTTGATTGGGGAATAATGGAATTGAAATAATTATCGGAAAAGAGGTTTTTTTATCTAATTAGATTTTTCCTCTTATTAAAAACAAGGACTAAAGATGAATAAGGACACTCGATGGTGGAGAAGTGATCTCCGGAATCGAAGCAAAAAATACAATGTATACATTAATTCATGTAAATTAATTGGTTTAATAAAATTTATAAAAAATTTAATAATGGATGGAATTGAGAGGTTTACATTAATCGACTTGATTTGGGAATAATGGAATTGAAATAATTATCGGAAAAGAGGTTTTTTTATCTAATTAGATTTTTTCCTCTTATTAAAAAAACAAGGATTAAAGATGAATAAGGACTCGATGGTGGAGAAAAGAATCTCCGAATCGAAGCAAAATTATTAATTCATGTAATTAATTGGTTTAATAAAATGTATAAATTTAATAAGTGTTTTTTTAATAGGAAAGATCATATCTCACTATTAAAATTCGTTATTTACTTTGCGCTTGGCAGAATTGCAGAGTAACTCAAACCTGCCGGAACAGTTTTTTTGTTGCAGCATGCAACAGTCTCTGACATGTTTAATACTTTCGATTCTGCATAAATTGGTTTAGACTGGCCACATCATATCCTAGAAAGTGTGAGTATTTATATCAGATCAACTAGTTTGGCCTAGTTAAATTAGTTTATCCTATCGGGATTAGGACAAATTATTTGGACTAGGCTATACTAGTTAACCATCGCTTATAGGGAAGAACTAGCTTAGCCTAGGCAAAAACTAGTTTGTTCTAAATCGGGGTTTGGCCGGTAACATATAGTAATGCATTGTCCAATGTGAAGCATGGGGAAAAGTATTAATGGAGCCTAAGGGCAGGCGCGAGTTCAAAAGGTCCAGGCAAAGACCACGGAACCCATGGGACCACTAAAGTCACAAATTGCGTATTCAAATTAGGCTGAATTTTTGAGCTGGTGGTGAATCAGGAAACGCTTCGGCACGCTAGCAAAATGACTATTTCTTTTCCAAATTCACCTTAAATTAAGACTATTTTAATTCCTGTCTAAACAAAATGCTCCATTTTTTATGGTAATACAATATAACTATCTAATTGATTGACAATGGAAATAAACTTAACTTCAAGAATTTTTATATAGTTCTATTAATTAGAAATAATCTCTAAATCTGTGAGTATGTTTTAATATCATTATAAACTCCTTATTCATTGTTGTAACTTATTTAATAATTAAATATTTAATCATTATTATTTGATAATTAAGTTAAATTGTTAAAAATAATTATTACATTTTTTGAGATCTAATTATCCATGTATTTTAAGTTTATTTGATGTCGTATAAAATAATAGTTCAGTTATAGCCCATTTAAAAAACAGAAGTTGACCTCGAGATAACTTCATTTTTATTCACCAAATAATAGTCTGTTTACTCTTCTGATATAAATAGTCCTTATCTGAAACTTTTCCATATAATGAACTGTTTGTGAGTTATAAGACCAGTCTTAAAGACTCACCCGGTATAGTAGAATCTTAGTTCTCGAAAAGGGTCTAACGATTTGATGAGTAAATTCATGGGGCTTCAGTTTTGGGTTGATATTTCAATCGGTCTCGTCTATTAAGTTGTTTATATGGTTTTGTTAATTGAAATAATTATTAATAGGTGGTCTCGATAAAAATGCATAATTACATTTTTATTCAATTTTTAATTATTAACTGCTTCTTAATTTTAAACTCACAAAGACTTTGAAAATATTATTTTAAACTTTGCCAATTTAATTAATTAAAAGGTATTTTTCTACAAAAATACTATTAGAGAATCGTTTCATTCGAAAAAAAAATTGATTACATTCTGAAGGAGGATTTCCGAAGCCTAAAAAGGGTCAACGAAAGAACCTGAATGTATGTTAATATTAGTTTTAATTGCAACTACCAAAACTTTGTGGCCAGTGATAGGGGGGGAGCCACAAAGCGGGCTAAACGTTGCAAAAATATAAATAAAGTTTATTTCTGTTTATTTTTGCTGCGATTTTAAATTCTCTGCCTGAAATTAAAATTAAAAATAATATTAATATATCGCTTTTATCCGAATCCAAGATTTTCAATACTCGAAAACAGGTACTATTTTTTATGAAGTGAATAAAAATTGAGGAAAAAATAAAGACTTTTTCAAGACTCGGTAGTTCTGAGCAGTCCAATTTGTCTCTTTTCTAACTATCATCAACCAGGAAAGAAATAACAATATTAAATGTATCAGGATAAATCATACCCTCTCTAATTCCTTATCTCTATAGACTATCTCTGTCCCCGTCCCCGTTTTTCACATGCACTCTTACTCCCGCTACGCCCGCTCATTTAATTTTGCATTGTCCATTATATACAATTCGGACATGTGAATTGATGAAGAGAATTATTCCCCACTTTAGAGACCCTCCTACTTTTAGAGCATTAATTGATTGTCCCACTGAAAATTTATTAAGATCATTGGTTGAATTTATAGATAGTTGTAATTTGCATTTTTAAATATATGGTGTTTTTTTTTTTTTATAATTAGTTAATGGTTTTGTAATAATTTTATGAGTTATATTTTTATATTAATTTTATGTTTGTTTTCTTTTGTTTTTTGTAATTTGATATATATATATATATATAAGATTCTACGTTATCTGTTATTAAATAAATAGATTGAAATCTCGCCACAACGATGACCAGAAGATAACAGTTTGACAATTAAGATGAATGGCTAAATATATTATTATAATTGTTGATATTGTTAATTTATTTATTATATCTAAATTAATATATTGAATCTAAAATATCTAAATTACTACAAAGAGATATTGGATTCTCTTTTATAGGTAAAATTGCACGCATATACTGAACATAATGTCATAAATAACCACAAAAATTCCCCTATATAAACCCCAATTTTATTTTACCCGAAGAATAAACGAAATTATATATATATATATATATATATATATATATATATATATATATATATATATATATATATATATATATATATGTATATTTATTAATGTAATTTTCTATGTATTGTATTATGCCCCTATTAAATAAGCATGCGGCTTATGTTTGTATTATTCGGTCGTATTACTATATGACGGGCGGTAATCCAAATAAAAAGGCGCGCGCGCGCGGGAAAAGACTCCGGTATAATTTAATTCGTAGCTACCCCTATAACCGCCGCCCCAATCCCGCTAATCTTTTAGTTAATAAACCCGGTAATAAATAGAGTTTTTTTATAAAAATAATTCAAAAATTTTATTAAATATCCAAACCGGGTTTCGGCGTAGGTAGGGGGGGGGGGGGGGGATAATTAATTGGTTCGTTTTTAAAAACCTAGGTTTTTAAAATAATGGAAAGGAAAATATAATAAATTAATTTATATGGAACAAATAGGGTCACCAGGGGGGGAAGATTAATGTTACAAACCTTTGAGATGATGAAATTATACTACCTAATTTTGAATAAAAATAAAAATATAAATATTAAAAAAAAAAAAATATTATCAAAAATAACTTTACTTTAATATTTTTTTTTTTAATATTTATATTTTTTTTGGTTTTTATTCAAGGTAGGTAGTATAATTTCATCATCTCCAAGAAAATTTGTAACATTGTCTATTTTCCAGTATTTATTTGTTCATATAAGTTAGTTATTATATTTTCCTTTTCCATTGTTTTTAAAGCACCTAGATTTTAAAAAAACTTCCAATTATTAAGTGAGAATTCCTACCAGAACATTTGGATATTTAATAAAATTTTGAGATTATTTTTATAAAAGAACCTCTATTTATTGTAAAGTTTATTAAATCTAAAGATTAGCAGGATTAGGGCGGCTTTTTCTCTAGCTAGCTGCAATTAGAACCCTTACCGAGTCTTTTTTTTTTTTTTTATTTGGATTTGACTACTAGGTCATACCAATACATTGAATAATACAAACATAGAAAATACATGTAACAATAAATACATAATACAATACATAATACAATACATAGAAAAGAAATTACATTAATAAATATACATATATATATATATATATATATATATATATATATATATATATATATATATATATATATATATATATATATAATTTCGTTTATTCTTCAGGTAAATAAAATTCGAGTTTCATCTATAAAGAGAATTTATTAGTTATTTATGACATTATATTACATTATTTACATTATATACAATTTTACCTATAAAGAGAAATCGAAATTTCAGGTCCTTTATCTCTTGTAGTAATTTAGATATTATTTAGATTCAATATATTAATTTAGATATAATAAATAAATTAACAATATCAACAATTATAATAATATATTTATCATTCATCTTGTATTGTCAAACTGTTATCTTCCTATTGGTCGTCGTTGTGGCAGGGGATTTCAATCTGTTGTTGTGGCTGCGTTGTGGCGCGGATTTCAATCTTATACATATATATATATATCAAATTACAAAAAACAAAAGAAAACAAACATAAAATTAATATAAAATATAACTCATAAAATTATTACAAAACCATTAACTAATTATAAAAAAAAAAAAAACACCATATATTTAAAAATGCAAATTACAACTATCTATAAATTCAACCAATGATCTTAATAAATTTTCAGTGGGACAATCAATTAATGCTCTAAAAGTAGGAGGGTCTCTAAAGTGGGGAATAATTTTCTTCATCAATTCACATCTCCGAATTGTATATAATGGACAATGCAAAATTAAATGAGCGGGCGTAGCGGGAGTAAGAGAGCATGTGCAAAACGGGGACGGGGATAGAGATAGTCTATAGAGATGGGAATTAGAGAGGGTATGGTTTATCCTGATACGATTTAATATTGTTATTTCTTTTCTGGTTGATGATGGATTAGAAAGGAACCAAGGTGGACCAGGAGAGGGCTTCAGATTATACAGAGACTTACCGAGTCTTGAAAAAGTCTTTATTTTTTCCTCCAATTTTTATTCACTTCATAAAATAGTACCTGGAACACCGAGCGATGCTCGGTAATTTTTTGATTCAGTTAAAAGCGATATATTAATATTATTTTTAATTTTAAATTCAGGTAAAAAGGTCGATTTTTAATCGCAGCCAAAATAAAATAAAATTGAAATAAAACTTAATTTATATTTTTACCAACGTTTACACCCGCTATGGCCATCATCAAGACGTATCACTGGCCACAAAGTTTTGAATGTAATTGCAATTAAAAATAATATTAATATACACGGAGGTTCTTTCGTTGACCCTTTTAAATCCTGAAGAAGGAGGTACGATCCTTCGAATTGTCGGATTTTTTAAGAGAATGAAATTGATATTCTAATAAATTATTTTATAGAAAAATACCTTTAATTAATTAAATTGGCAAATTCTAATATATAATAATATTTGTAATGATCTATTAGTGGAATTTAAAATTAAAAAACCAATTAATTATTAAAAGGAAATTGAATAAAAATGTAATTATACATTTTTATCGAGACAACCACCTGTGAATAATTATTTCAATTAACAAAAAACCCATCAAAAACAACTTAGCCGAAGATGAGACCGTGACAGATCGAATTGTCAACCCAAAAACCCCCTAACCCGTGAATTTCATCCAAATCGTTAGAGCCGTTTTCGAGAAACCGATTCTATATACCGGGTGAGTTTTTTTATCTTGAGACAGTCTTATAACTCAAAAACAGTGCATTATATGGAAAAAAAGTTTCAAATAAAAGTTTATTTATATCGAGGGGGAAACTAAACTACGCTATTGTTTGTCGACCTAGAACAAGCTTTCAAGGGTATTTCAAGGTCAAGTTCTGTTTTTTAAATGGAAACCTATATTTTTCTTTACGTCTACTTAATCTACAAAAAAAACTGAACAACTTTCATAAGAACTATTTTTTTATACGACATCAAATAAACAAAATACATGAATCAATTAGATCTCAAAAAAATCTTAATAATTATTTTTAACAATTATTTAACTTAATTATCAAATAATAATGATTAAATAATTAATTATTAAATAAATAATTATTAAATTGAAAAGTCACAACAATGAAAATAAGTGTTTATAATGATCTTAAAACTTCATTATACACAGATTTAAGAGATTATTTTCTACTTAATAGAACTATTTAAAATTCTTGAGTTTAAAAAAAGTTTATTTCTCGTGTCAATCCAGTAGATAGTTATATTGTATTACCATAATAAAAATGGAGCATTTTTTTGTTGAAGACAGAATTAAAATGGTCTTAATTTATGGTGAATGTGGAAGAAGTGTTATGGGGCTGCCATTGAAATGGATGCCGAGCGTTTTCCTGATAGGAATACACCCTCACAAGCTTCAAAAATTCAACCTAATTGTATCACTACAATTTGTGACTTTAATTGAGTCCAGGGTTCCGTAGTCTTTACCTGAGGACCCTTTGAACTCGCGCCTGCCGCTAGACTGATTACAATACTTTCCCCATGCTTCGCATTGGATAAAGTAAAAACTCACCCGTTACCGGCCAAACCCGATTTTAGGACAAACTAGTTTTGCCTAGGCTAAACTAGTTCTTCCTATACGCGATAGGATTAACTAGTATAGCCTAGTCCAAACTAATTTGTCCTAAGCCCGATAGGATAAACCAGTTTAGCCTAGGCCAAACTAGTTGATCCTGATATAAATACGCACACTCTAGGATAAACTAGTATGGCCTAGTCTAAACCAATTTAGCAGAGTCGAAAGTAATTGAGTAAACATGTCAAGACTTGTACATGCTGCAACAAAAACTGTTCCACAAACAGATGCCAGTGCAAGAAGGCAATGATACTCTGCAATTCTAAGTGCCACCAAAGCACACCATGTAAAAATAAATAACAATTTTAATAATTGAGATATATATGATTATTGCTTCTATTAAAAAAACACTTATTATTAAATTTATAAATTTTATTAAACCAATTATTTTACATTAATTAATGTATACATTGTATTTTAGCTTCGATTCCGGAGATTACTTCTCCACCATCGAGTGTCCTTATTCATCTTTAGTCCTTGTTTTTAATAAGAGGAAAAATCTAATTAGATAAAAAAACCTCTTTTCCGATAATTATTTCAATTCCATTATTCCCCAATCAAGTCGATTGGTATCCATCCTCCTCATCCATCCAATTCAATTATTATTTTTTTTTTTTTTTTTTTATAAATTTTATTAAACCAATTATTTTACATTAATTAATGTATACATTGTATTTTTTGCTTCGATTCCGGAGATTACTTCTCCACCATCGAGTGTCCTTATTCATCTTTAGTCCTTGTTTTTAATAAGAGGAAAAATCTAATTAGATAAAAAAACCTCTTTTCCGATAATTATTTCAATTCCATTATTCCCCAATCAAGTCGATTGGTATCTCCATCCTCAATCCATCAATTAAATTGTCTAACTTTTAATATATATAATAATATTTGTAATGATCTATTAGTGGAATTTAAAATTAAAAAACCAATTAATTATTAAAAGGAAATTGAATAAAAATGTAATTATACATTTTTATCGAGACAACCACCTGTGAATAATTATTTCAATTAACAAAAAACCCATCAAAAACAACTTAGCCGAAGATGAGACCGTGACAGATCGAATGTCCAACACAAAACCCTCCTAACCCGTGAATTTCATCCAAATGTGGCGTTTTCGAGAACCTGATATATATATATGTTCAGTGAGGCTTCCGCGGATAGGTTCTATGTCATTAGAGGTTTTTCGGGTTTCTCCGCGTGGGTTTGAGAGTTTTACTCGACGTTTCGGCTCTCCTTTTGGAGCCATTTTCAAGAGAGGGGGTGGGTGGTCTACGTGGTCTTAACCTTGTAGTCCAAGGTTCGTTTTGGAGGGTGTCTTCCGAGTGAATTTCTTCAGTCGGAAGGTTGGGTAGATTTGGATATTGGTTATGGGAGCAAAGACTATATGTACCTATGGCTGCCACTAATGACCCGACCCCTATATATTGCCCGACCCAAACAAGCAGACCACATTTGCCTACAAACAGTGACAGTGAACGTATCGATAGTGCCCAACATTCTCAAAACAGCAACAGCCGAGACGTCAGCCACCATAATGTAAGTAATACACCCTCAACCACAAAACACCCAAAACTTCCTAAATATCCAAATCTACCCAACCTTCCGACTGAAGAAATTCACTCGGAAGACACCCTCCAAAACGAACCTTGGACTACAAGGTTAAGACCACGTAGACCACCCACCCCCTCTCTTGAAAATGGCTCCAAAAGGAGAGCCGAAACGTCGAGTAAAACTCTCAAACCCACGCGGAGAAACCCGAAAAACCTCTAATGACATATATATATATATATATATATATATATACACATTTTGCTCGTTTAATAAGAGGTAAGATTAAATCAAAAAAATGAGCCCAAAGGTCCCCCGGCAAAGAGGAGACGAAACGTCACTAAAAAGTTATTTGAAGACGACAGTGAAGAAGAAAAATGTCCTAATAACTCTTAAGACGATGAAGAGGACTGTCCATGCATATATTGCAATGATCTTTTTTCACGATCTAAGCCTGGAGAAGACTGATTGGGGTGGTTAAATTGTTCGCATTGGGCTCATGTTTTTTTTTTTTTTTTTTTAATGCAATCGAATGCAAGAAGGGGTGCACCAGTAAAGATGCAGCTCCTATGGATCTCGAAAGACCCTTGCATTACCGAAGAGAAGGGAAAGTTGATTAAGTGAGAGGGTGTAGACGTAGGTGTCTATGCACTCCGGTTTTGAAGGTTTGAAGATTATAGGTGCTGGGAAAGATGGAGGCTGGGAGAGAGTTCCAGTTCCTTGAAGTCATGGGGATATATGTATTGGCGAATGAAGTGGTCCGGCACTTTTCTAATTTGACCGCGAAAGAGTGTTGGGAGTCGGCAAAACGCGTGCTACGTGCAAAGCATGCTTTGGGGGGAATTATTGATTTTATCTCATCAGAGCACCTGCCGTGATAGTATCTATAGAAAAGGGAAAGGGCAGAGACATTTCTTCGATGAGCCAGCGAGTCGAGGGAGTCGGTGAGGGTAGAATCGTCAATTAGCCTGACGGCTCGTTTCTGAATTGCATCCAGGGTAGCAAGAGAATATTTAGAGGCTCCTCTCCATAGATGAGAGCCGTATTCGAGACAGGGGCGGATTTGGGCCTTGTAGATGGTGAGAAGTTGTGGGGGTTTGTAAAATCGCTTGGACCTGAATAAGAAGCCAATCTTCCTTGCTGCAGATTTCGCCACAGAGGAGATGTGTTCATTCCAAGACAGGTCAGATGCGACAGAGACGCCCAACATGGATAGGCTGTCACACATTTTCAGGGTATTCGAATCGAAGTGAATATCAGGGAAATCTTTATTTTCGCGCTGACTCCTAAGGGCAAGTTGTATGCCAATTTGTAAAGTCTCTTTGTTAAAGTAACAAACGGTCGAAACCTTAGAATTCACCTTGTGCCCGGTGGGATGAATGAAATTGCATGTCATCTGATTGGCCATCCGGCCAGGGCACAATGTGAATTCTTAGGTTTTACCCTTTGTCAACTTCTAACAAAGACTTACATACTGGTCCTAAGAGAACCAAGCGTTTCATTTGTGAACTTTGTCAATAATTATAAATAGTTTTTAGTGTATATTTTTTAGTAGTATGTCATTTTGTCCATAGCATATGGACAAAATGGATTTTGGATGATCTCATTTGAACTAAGAATATATTTTTACTTTACCATACAGGGTATGGTCAAGTATTGTAATCGTGCATGAAAAAAGTGGTTTTTTTGCTTCTTTTTTTCGAAATATCTCAAAAACGGCTGAAACTATTTTGATTAAAAAAATTGAGCGAAACCATGGCATTTCGGTCTACAAAAAAGCCCTAATAAGTGAACATCGAAAAAATTATATTTTTCGAGATAATAATTGTTTTGTCAAAATGTCTGTTAGTCTAGTCTGTTAGTCTGTGCGTTACCAAATTTTTGTGGACGAGCTAGCTCAAAAACTAGTGTGAATATCAAAACCAAATTTCACACGTAGTTTTGGTGCATTGAGATTAAGAGCTGATTAGATTTTGGTGCATATCGACCCAAAATTAAGGGGGGTGGAGGGGGGTTAAAAATTAAAAATCTAGGCCATTTGAGCAAACTCAACCAAATTTTGTATACATAATCAGTGGGACCCCCAGAAGTCTAAAAATGCAAAAACTAACCCCCCCCCCTACATGATTATAAATAATTTTATTAAATATTAAATATAAGTGAGGGGCCAGGTTGTATGGTAAAGTCAAGTGGATGGCCACATCAGAACGTGTCAGTTTATTTTTTTTTCTGGCGCCAAAATTAGGATGGGGGGGGGGGGGGGGGGCAAAAAATAAAAATCTAGGCCATTTAACCAAACTAAACCAAATTATGTATACGATAAATAGTGGGCCCCCAGAAGCCACTAAAAATAAAAAAACAAACCGTCCAAAATGGGAGGGGGGGGGGGCAGTGGGTCAAAAAATTAAAATCTAGCTCTTTCAACCAAACTTAACCAGAAGAGTATGGTAAAGTCAAGTGGATGGGCACATCAGGAGGTGTCAATTTTTTTTTTTTTTTAATTTTTAGTATGATATTACCTGTGGGAAGGCATACATTGCTCCCTGAATTTCATTACACGTTATTCCTTTCCTATTTGATTAAGTGTATCCACTACCAATTTAGCTCGTTGATTTAATTTTCTTAGGACATCTGCCTTTTCGCTGGCCCATAGTTCATAGGATGGCTGGCCCTTTTTAGGAGAATCCACAACACATCTAAAGTGACCTGTCCAAGAACAGTTGGACATAACATGGCGGTAATACTCTTGCTTAGCATATGTCGAACTTCCGTGTCTAAATTGATAACCTCAGCATATCCACCGCGCAGTCCACATTCTCCCATATAACCTATAAAATTATTTAATAGTAGATTAACAAATTATTATTAGATTAAAAACGAAGTTAATTAGATATCTATCTATTAATCTGTTCTTATTATATAAAGATTGCGCGCCGACGTGATTTTACTTTATCCAATGCGAAGCATGGGAGAAAGTATTGGAATCGCTCTCGCGGCAAGCGCGACTTCAAAGGGTCCTCAGGTAAAGACTACGGAACCCATAGACTCAATTAAGGTCACAAATTGAAGTATTCAATGAGATTGAATTTTAGCACGTGACGGTTTTGCCAAAAATTACCTGGAATCTCGTCGAGAGGCCAAAAAGTGCCATTTTTTTGGAAGTGCGTGGGGATGGATGGATGGATGTGATGTGTGTGTGTTATCGTTTTTTTCGTCCACGATTTTTTCCACACCTTTGCGCTGATTGAAATGAAATTGAAAACCTACCATTAGTTTAACAAAATGAAGCGCTGATTAGTTTTTGGTACATATCGGTCCACAAACATTAGTACTTTATTTCAGTACTTTTTTAGTTTTTTCTAAATATCTTGAAAATGACTTAACCAATTTTGATGAAATTTAATATCCTAATTAAGTACCTTGGGGACCACAAAAAGGTTAAATAAAGTTTTTAGTAAAATTATATTTTAAAGTACTTTACTCAAGAACATATTAATATTTCAAATGAATTTGGATAAAGTTTAGCAACGATCCGTTGCAGTTTATTTAATTTTAAAACCAACTAATAGAGGTTTTAAAACATGGACGGGGGAGCCCTACGGGGGGGGGGGGTCGGGACCCCGCCCCCAAGGGCAGGGCTCATGGGATGAGTAACGTCAACGACAAACCGTTTCTTATGGCAAACTAACCGTATTTAAATATATTTCATATGTTTAATCAAGAATTATGTTCTTTTTTAATTTCTTGAAGTACCTTTTTAGTCCCAGTTAATATTGTTCTCTGTGGAAGGGTACCCTCCCAGGAGAATTTTTGGTAGCCACCTAGTTTTGTAGTAATAAAACATAAAAAATAGCCGAGAAAAAAAACCAATTTCTTGATCCTATGTTTTTTTTGGTGTGCTGAATCCGAAGGTCTGAGGTTTACTATTTTACAATTAATTTTGTGGCGGAACATTGTCAAAAATGCAAAAAATTAGTAAATTTAATAAAAATTTCCTACCCAAATTTAATCATTTGAGTTGTTCTCCGCCAACCGTTTGGGGTCTGCGTTAGTTGAAATTTTGTTCGATTTTTTCCCCATGTTTGACCACTGGAGGCAGCCAGATTATGTTGCGGCAAGGATCACTCTATATCTTTTTAAACTAGATTAAATTTGTGTTGCAGCCTGTGGTTATGGGTGCGAACATATTATTTGTTTATTTATAGCGGGCCGTATTATAGTCCCGAAAGGATTATAATGGTCTACTAATGGTAATCGTGAAGCCTCGAAGATCGTGGATTTCTTGTCTCGCACGCCGTTGCTGGAAGATGTGTGTCCTGTAGATGAAAAAAGTTCGCTATCTCTAGGCAAGGGTTGAAATAGAACGCATTTTCTTTTATATCATGGTTTTTATTTGGTATGGGGGGGGGTTGTACATCTTTACACTCAACTTCACTTAACTGCTGCTCTCTCTCTGACTGACTGTCTGTGTACTGCCAACTGACTAACTGTCATGTCTACCTCTCTCATCTCTACTGGGTGACTCCTGTCACACATGTCCCCCCTAACTGTCTGACAGACTCTGGGAATTTTCCACAAAGACCTCCTGATTGGTTAATTCCCTAATTAGCAAGGCGTATCTTAAAATTATTGAGCCCCTCCCATTTTTAAGGGCGGGACTCGAGAATCACATGACTTTTTTTGGAAAAATTCCATTA
>JAKCPI010020783.1:0-13801 GCA_023213315.1 Euborellia annulipes
TACTTTCTCTTACCTCTATATATATATGTTAATATATAGAGAAAATATTGGATTCATGTCAAAAATTCGATGTCGAGATTTTGATGGATCTTTACGTTTTGAGGTCCCCTGAAACCAAAAAAGTGGTTTTCGCGACATGGTCTGTCTGTGTGTCTGTGTGTGTGTGTGTGTGTGTGTGTGTGTGTCTGTGAACAAAATATCTCAAGAACGGAAAGAGCTAGGAAGTTGAAATTTTATATTTAAGTTAGGCACCCCCATGGGACGTGACACGAAGCTTTTGAACAAAATCGACCAAAGAGTACTAGTACTTTACTGATGTACTTTTTCAGTTTTTTTCGATTTTCTCAAAATTCGCTCCAACGATTTTTTTTAAATTCAAAAATCAATTATTTTTTAGATTCTCAATAAAATGTATATTCTCATTTTGCTGATTGAAATCTTCTGAAGACCACTTTACTCTTGTACTCCATAGAAAAGATAGGAGAAATGGTTGCCATGGTAACAAAATATAAATATTTTGCCATACTTATAAATTTTACATCTTGAAAATCGAATGAACCGTACTGTCGGAAACTAAATATATGTCGACACAAAAAATCTGGTGTGACAAGCACAGTACACAACTTTCGATTACCGAAGGCAAGAGAAAGTTGTGTGCTGTGCGCCAGTCACACCAGATTTTTCATTCATATTTATACATTATGCATTTATTGAAAAATTATATGCCCGAATCTTGATACGAGGGCAGGTCAATAAGTCAATGACTTTTTGAATGAAACAGGTTTTTGGATAAAAAATTATTTTCATTTTTCACCGTAGTCTCCACTCCTTTGAGCTCTATACACTTTGTCCAACGTTTCTCCAATTTTTTTATCATTTCCAAAAATAAGATTTGTCGAGGACATCAAAATAGGTATTTGTTTGTGAGATGATTTCATCGTTGGAGTCATAGGCGTAGCCACGGGGGGATTTTTGGGGTTCAAACCCCCCCCATTGGACCCAAGCCATGACTAGATATTTAAGCTCTATAATGCAAAATACTTTTTCTCTCTATATATATTTCATATATAGTGTAAGAGAAAGTAAAAAATAATAATTTTCTCTAGCTTAAAAAAAAAAAAAAAAAAAAAAAAAAAAATGAAATAAAACGCAAAAAATTCGAGAAAATTCAGAATTTTCCCATTGAAAAGAATTGATTTTTGTTATGCTTTATAAAAAATTAAAGCCGCTTAAAATTGATTAAATCTCGCAAATGAAAAATAATAAAAATTATAATATAAATAAATTTTTTTTTTTTTTTTCTTAAAGAGGTCTGAGATAGGAGTCTGGTCAAGAGAAACACATAGAGAGAAACCCCGGTATTTTAGGCCCATATTCATAAAATTGGGAGATTTTGCATTATTTATTGCCTGATACGAGTTGGAATGAAAAATTGCGGCACTTAATTAAGAAAGGGCGGGCCCGGAGCCACCCCGGGGTGGGGGGGTCCAGGGGGGCGGAAGCGGAAGGTGGGCAAGTGGCCAGTCATATATTTCATTAGACGCCTTATACTGCCCCATTAGTCCGGGGGGGGTGGGGGGGGGGGAGATATAATCCTAAGCCACCCCCCCCATCAAAAATTTCTGGCTACGCCTATGGTTGGAGTCAAATCTCTTTCCCGCCGAGCCATTTTTTCAGGTTTGGAAACAAAAAAAATAGTCACTTGGGGCTAAATCCGGAGAATAGGGAGGATGAGAGAGCAATTCGTATCCCAATTCATGGATTTTTTGCCATGGAGCACACGAAATTCACTTTTTTCCATTTTCTTCTCAAATCATGAGGTAGTCTGCTATTAATGGATGTCAAACAAAAACTAAAAGACTCAGCTGGTTCAAATTTCGACAGGGAGCCAGCTGATAGTTGCCTACTGACAGGAGCAGTGTTGCCATTTCAGTTGATGTGGGAAATTCAAAAAGTCACGGACTTATTGACCTGCCTTCGTATTAAGGATGTTAATGCAAATTTTTTATAATAATTTTAATATTTTGGAATGTTTCTGACTAGAGATGAACGTAACGAGGTCCGGTAACAAAAGTAATGCAATCTGATTTAGGCCTATTGCTTTAAAAGCACAAAGCACAGGTGGCACTGCTCTGTTTATTGTGTGGTCACTTTCTTACTCATCAGAAACAATTTATACCATGGTTCTCGTTTCTTTTCATGTTGCTTAATGTTGAAAAACTTCTTTCGAATTTAAATATTTCAATCGAAAATAATAATTAATGGTTCTAGAAAAATTATCACCTTTTTTTACATTAAAAATTTTTTACTTTCTCTTACCTATGCATATATGTAATATTATTTGTGCTTTTATCGAGTTTATTAAAAAAGTGATTTTGTCTTTATCAGATTATTTTCATCTAATAATGACTTGAAATTTCGCTAACAAAAATTTGATTGAATTAGTCTGCGAAACTTTGATGAATGCACAAATAAAGTATATTTTTCTTTTTCTTAAATCCTGTAATAATATCAAGCCTAAGCAAATTTTTAAAATATTAATAGAATATGTAATAATAAACAACAAGGTCTTTATATATAAATAGTAGAAGAAAAAGTCTTTCTTTTTTCTATTGACCTTGTTTACAATCATTTATTCATCCACGCAAATGAACTTCATATTATAGAATTACGTTATTTCTTATTTAATTACATCAACTTTTATCCAAATAAAAATATTAGTTTTATATTTATTGAAAACTACAGTAGTAAAAGTTTTTTTTTTTTATAAAAAAACATTTACACTTTTTCTCATTCACACTCATTCACACACACATGCACACAGTCTTTTCGGCCATTTAAGACTTTAGACGATAACCGTTGTGATTAATATATATATTGTGGGTTCAGGCATAGGCGTAGCCAGAAATTTTTGATGGGGGGGTTTGGGATTATTTCCCCCCCCCCCCCCACCCACCCCGACTAATAGGGCAGTATAAGGCGTCTAATGAAATATATGACTAGCCCCCCCCTGTACCCCCCCCTCGAGGTGGCTCGGGCCCGCCCTTTCTTAATTAAGTTCCGCAATTTTTCAATCAACTCGTATCAGGCAGTAAATAATGCAAATCTCTTAATTTTATTTATATGGGCCTAAAATACCGGGGTGTCCCTCTATGCGTTTCTCTTGACCAGACTCCTATCTCAGACCTCTTTAAGAAAAAATCTGGTGTGACTGGCGCACAGCACACAACTTTCTCTTACCTTCGGTAATCGAAAGTTGTGTACTGTGCTTGTCACACCAGATTTTTTGGGTCGACATGTATTTAGTTTCCGACAGTAGGGTACAATTGAATTCAAGATGTAAAATTTATAAGTATGGGAAAATATTTATATTTTGATACCATGGCAACCATTTCTCCTATCTTTTCTATGGAGTACAAGAGTAAAGTGGTCTTCAGAAGATTTCAATCACAAAATGAGAATATACATTTTAAAGAGAATCTAAAAAATAATTGATTTTTGAATTTAAAAAAAAATCGTTGGAGCAAATTTTGAGAAAATCGAAAAAAACTGAAAAAGTGCATCAGTAAAGTGCTAGTACTTTTTGGTCGATTTTGTTCAAAAGCTTCGTGTCACGTCCCATGGGGGTGCCTAACTTAAATATAAAATTTCAACCTCCTAGCTCTTTTCGTTCTTGAGATATTTTGTTCACAGACACACACACACACAGACAGACCATGTCGCGAAAACCACTTTTTTGGATTCAGGGGACCTCAAAACGTGAAGATCCATCAAAATCTCGACATCGAATTTTTGACATGAATCCAATACTTTCTCTCTATATATATATTATTACATATATACATAGGTAAGAGAAAGTAAAAAAAATCTGGTGTGACTGGCGCACAGCACACAACTTTCTCTTACCCTTCGGTAAGAGAAAGTTGCGCACTGTGCTGGTCACACCAGATTTTTTGTGTCGAGATATATTTAGTTTCCGATAGCACCTTAGTTTCAAACTTGCATTTTAAATGTTGACTGCTTCAAATAAACTATGGTTATTTTTCAAAATTTTAATCTCATATTTGGACATTTTATACACAATATAGAATCGTAAATAAATACAAAATTTCATAAGAATTGGAAAAAAAAAATTTTAAATGCCTAAAAAGTTTCAAAGGGGACCCCCTTTTGAATCGAAATTAACATACAAATCCCTATAGGAAATTAACATTAGGCCTATGAGAGAAGGCGGAGAGACAGGCGATAATGTTTGCAAGTGAGAGAGAGAGAGATATATATGTTTTCTCCTAAGCAATTAAAGACACAAATAAATGGGAATTTAAATAATAATTGATTTTTAATCTAATAAAAAGAAAAAGATTTAAATTCCGTTACCATGGCAACCATTTCTATCTTTCCTATGAAGAACAAGAGTAAAGTGGTCTTCAGAAGATTTCAACGGCAAAATGACAATATACATTTTAAAGAGCATCTAAAAAATAATTGATTTTTGAATTTTAAAAAAAATCCTTGGAGGGAATTTTGAGAAAATCGAAAAAAACTGAAAAAGTACATCAGTAAAGTACTAGTACTTTTTGGCCGATTTTGTTCAAAAGCTTATTTTGAGCGTGTGGGAAGGTACCTAAGTTAAATATAAAATTTCAATCCGGTAGCTCAATTCCTTCATGCTAAAAATCTGTCCACACATACAGACGCACACACACACACACATACATACACACACACACACACACAGACCAATTTGCGGGACCCACTTTTTTGAACTCAGGGGACCTCAAAACATGTATATCCATCAAAATCTCGACATCGAATTTTTCACATGATCGCAATACTTTCTCTCCTATATATTTCATATATAGGCTAAGAGAAAGTAAAAATAAAAAATAATTTATATAATAATTTTTATTATTTTTCATTTGCGAGATTTAATCAATTTTAAGCGGCTTTAATTTTTTATAAAGCATAAGAAAAATCATTTCTTTTCAAGGGGAAAATTTTGAATTTTCTCGAATTTTTTTCTCTTACCCTATATTAGACATGGGTCGATACGCGATTTTGCTGTACCAGGTACTCGCTGTTACAGGTACTTGTTCATACCCGATATTTTTACCAGATATTTTTGTACCCGATACAGATTTCACTCAGCAACGCTAACTTCACATAAATACAAGTAACAGATTCGATACGTAGTAGTAGTAGTAGTAATTTTCTTGGTCTCCAACCGTTGGTAATTTAGCCACAAATCTGATTTGATACTTCGATCATTGTGAAGCTATCAATAAGAACTTGCTTAACTTGAAAAAAGAATAAACATGAAACTATTAAAATATACTTTAGTAATATACAAGGTGTACTTTTATTTTAAAAATTGTATTTACAATTTAAAAAAATAATTTTTCAAAGTCAAATAAATAAAGAGTACCCCAAATGAAATGTCATTTTACTAGAGACTAAATTAACATTTTTCAAAGTTTTTTTCCCCTGTATTTATAAATATTCTTGACTTGAAAAATCAAAAACTCATAATTATTCATTACTAAAGAGTTTTCCAAACTGACTGAACTGACATTTTAATGTCTCTAAATTTAAAATGTCATGTTATATAATGCACTAGAAAAATAATTAACAAATTTCTTTACTAGCGAAAGAAATTTAATTTATTGAAGTTCATTATGTTTTTAAATTCACAGTTACTTGTATTTTTACTTTTTTAATTAATGTTTTTAAATAAAAAAGTTTCAAAGTAAAAAAAACAGGGGCTGGGCGTCGCGAGTTGAGGGTCGCAAGAGAGAAGGAATGAGAGAAAAGGCGAAACGAAAACTGTATCGGGTAAAGACGCTCTAAAGTGAAAAGCAAGTATTTGATCAATGCGCAAGCGCGAGAAACCCAGTACGAGTCTAGTGGAGTGTGCCTGAGTAGCTGTTACTCAAATACCTGATATTTTTTGCTCGCACCCATTATGACTATCTGTTACTTTTTCATACCTGATACAAAATATCAGATTGATACAGTATCACCCATGTCTACCCTATATATGAAATATATATAGAGAGAAAAAGTATTTTCTATTATAGAGCTTAAATATCTAGTCATGGCTTGGGTCTAATGGGGGGGGGGGTTTGAACCCCCAAAACCCCCCGTGGCTACGCCTATGGGTTCAGGCATTTCTATTTAAGCCATCTGGTATCCAAATGGCTTAAATAAAATCATCGGACTGCCTGGGTCCGAACCCGCGAGTAAAAGTTAAAATCATGGATTGTTAAGCAGGAACGGATTAATGCAATTTTATCGGTGGGGACGTTTTTTTTTTTTTTTTTTTTTTTTATTCAAGGTCTTATTTATTTAAATTGATTGGTAGCGATTTTAGGTGGGTGAAGATTTAGTTTACAGTAGGGCTTCTCTGGGGGATGAAAATTTTTTAAATATTATAATATCTTCAAATACCGTTAAGGTGATATGTGACTTGTATTGATAGTTTAAAATAAATATAAAAATATATTTTAGACAAAAAATCATAATTTCTTTAGATGACTAGTTTTTAAAGCTTTTTCAATTTTTTCTCGGAGGGGGCGTTCGCCCTCTCCGCCTCCCCCTTAATCCGTCCCTGTTATTAAGAAATGCAAAAATAGCAACTTAGGTTTTTAAATTGTCAGCCAAATGTTTTGACGGCCAGTGGCGTACCGAGGGGGGGGGCGAGGGGGCGGTCCGCCCCAGGCCGCCCCCGAGCCGCATAGGCCCCCATATATTTATAAAAAAAAAAATTTAATGAAAATTTCCCTTTGAGAGGCCCCAGGGCCCTCAGGGCTCAAGTAAAAACGGAAAAATTTAGATAAAAAAAAAGAAAATTTAATGAAAATTTCTCTTTGAGAGGCCCCGGGGCCCCCAGGGCTCAAGTAAAAACGGAAAAATTTAGATAAAAAAAAAAGAAATTTAATGAAAATTTCTCTTTGAGAGGCCCCGGGGCCCCCAGGGCTCAAGTAAAAACAAAATTTAATGAAAATGTCTCATTGAGAGATCCCGGGGCCCTCAGGGCTCAAGTAAAAACGGAAAAATTTAGATAAAAAAAAAGAAAATTTAATGAAAATTTCTCTTTGAGAGGCCCCGGGCCCTTGGAGTTCAGGGTAGAACTATTTTAAAAATATTTTTGTGTATGGAGTAGAGGGATATTTAAAGATAACCACCCCCTCCCCCCCCAAAAAAAAAAATTCAATATAAGGCCCCCTATTTTAGTGCCGCCCTAGGCCCCCAACTGCCTCGGTACGCCTCTGTTGACGGCTGATCATTTGATGTTCACATGTATGTTTTTCGAAATGTTTTAAATTTATTATTATATTTTTTACTTTCTCTTACCTCTATATATGTTAATATATATAGAGAGAAAGTATTGGATTCATATCGAAAATTCGATGTGGGATTTTGATGCATCTTCAAGTTTTGAGGTCCACTGAATCCAAAAAAGTGACTCTCTGTGTGTCTGTGTTCAATTTAAAACATGAAGAAATTGAGCTATGATGTTGAAATTTTATATTTAAGTTAGGCACCTCCTTGGAGCGTGAAAATAGGCTTTTAAACAAAATTGGCCAAAGAATACTAGTACTTTACTGATGTACTTTTTCAGTTTTTTCGATTTTCTCAAAATTCGTTCCAACAATTCTGATTAAAATTCAAAAATCATCATTATTTTTTAGATGCTTTTTTAAATCTAGGGGCCTATATTCTTTTTTGCTTTCAAAATTGTTTGAAGCACACTTTACTCTTGTACTTCATAGGAATGATAGGAGAAATGGTTGACATGGTAACAAAATATAAATATTTGCCCCCGTTTATAAGTTTTACATCGCCCACGGGGTATACCGAACGTCGCGGGTTCGGACCCTAGGCAGTCCGATTATTTTATTTGGATACCAAATGACTTAAATAGAAATGCCTGGACCCCCAATTGATATATTAAACATACTGAGTATCGTTTAAAGTCTTAAATGGCCTAAGTTGCCGAAAAGACTGTGTGAATGTGTGTGTGAATGTGAGTGTAAATGAGAAAAAAAAAAAGTTTTAATCTTTAATTGTTAAGTGATACCAAGCGCGACGAAAGCTCGGAATTGGCGACCCCGAGCAATCAGCGTGTTGACCCCCCCCCCCCCCGGTAGCCATTGATACTTGTATTTAAAAATTATATAAATAAAGATATAACCCCTAAATGGCCTCTGTAGCCGAAAAACATCTTGAATTCTAATACATGTATATCGGTGGAAACTAAATGTATGTCGACACAAAAATTCTGGTGTGACAAGCACAGAACACAATTTTCGATTACCGAAGGCAAGAGAAAGTTGTGTGCTGTGCGACTAGACCCACCAGATTTTTTCTATCTCCTGTTGTTATGGCTGCCTATACGTAAGGCGGCTGTATGTGACGCTCTCTCGTGTAGATTTGTTAAACACAAATTTAGGTGAGATAAAATTCCAGACAATTCTTTCTAAATTTCATATTTTGTTGACGTTTCTAGGGCCTGTTGGTTTTATCTACAGGAATAATGATTAGTTGAATAATTTTTACTTTCTCTTACCTATATGTATATGTTAATATACATAAGGCTTATTTATAGAGAGAAAGTATTGGATTCATATCAAAAATTCAATGTCGAGATTTTGATGGATGTACACTGTCTGTCTGTGTGTGTTCAATTTAAAGAATGAAGGAATTTAGCTAGGAGGTTGAAATTTTATACTCAAGTTAAAAAAATAAGCTTTTAAACAAAATCGGCCACTACGGCGGCGTACTACGAGCTCGATAGTACTTTCTTTACTGATGCACTTATTCAGTTTTTTTTCGATTTTCTTAAAATTCGCTCCAATGATTTTGATTAAAATTCATAAATCATTTTTTTAGGTGCTCTTTAAAATGTATATTCTAATTTTGCCCTTGAAATTGAAACACTTTTCTCTTGAACTTCCTAGGAAAGATGCCATGGTAATAAAATGTAAATATTTTCCCCAAGTTTGTAAATTTTAAATCTAGAATTCCAATATATCGGCGGAAACGAAATATATGTCAATACAAAAAATCTGGTGTGACAAACACAAAACTTTCGATTACCGAGGCAGTAGCGTATCCAGATGGGGGCGAAGGGGGACGCTCGCCCCCTCCCCCCTACTCCCTGCCACAGGCGCATCAAGCCTTTGGCGCCCCTCGCGCATCCGGCTTTACTGCGGCTTCCCGGATTCGTACCTAAAAAAACTAAAAAAAAGCTCGAACGAAAACCGGCCCCCCCAGTTGAGCTTCGCCCCCCCCGCCCTCCACGGTTAGTTACGCCGCTGTACCGAGAGTAGAGAAAATTGTGTGCACTGCGACTAATCACACCATTTTTTTTTTTTAACATAGTATGTTATGTAAAAAATAACTGAAATATTTCGCGTTGTGGTATCTTCATCAATGCCCTAGTTATTTCGGCTTCTGAGGCAATGGTTGAACACAGGGCCCAAGGACTATAATTCAAAATTCATAGCTGAAGTTTCACACAATCTTTTATTGCACATGTAAAATTTAAACTGGTAACAAAATAAAATTTTTTCTTTCCCTGTTCTCGTTTCACAATTGCGCAACCTCCCTTATTTGTCGCTTCTTCAGAAATATCAATTTTTTCAAAAAAAAAAAACAGAACCACCATTATAAAACAAACAAAATGAGTGACCTACAGACAATTTTATTATATCTTACGTCTACTATGAAATGAAATAAAAGACAATTTTTTTTGAAAAAAAAAATATTAGAAATTGTTAAGCAACTATATGATTCAATGCCAAGGCCAAAATTAATAATAATCGCTGAGAGTATAATTTAGCTACACGACAAAAACAAATTGACATCTTCCACAAAAGACATATCCAATTACTGGTATGTGAATTCTAGAAAATAAAAAAAAAAACAAAAACAAAAAAAACTGGACGTCACTTTAATATCATTCTAAATGAGTGGGAAGGAATTAAAATTTCGAATAAATACTATTGGTTATAATAATGCAATTCCTTCTTTGTCATTTTCCGGAAATCCGGAGTTTAGCTCGTATGCTTTTGTTATTTAGAGGAGTGAAAAAGCAGAAAAATAATGATAATTAAATTATGATAATTAAAAATACACTAAAAAAAAAAAAAAAAAAATAACTTGTTGCATAAAATTGTTGAATAAGCTGTCGTTGAATATTTAATTTAATTTCCGTTTCATATTTTTTTTTAAATTTCATTAAAGGTGCAGGCTATTATTTTTATTATCATATTTATTATACTTATTTTATTATACTCAAGGGCGGATCCAGAGGTGTTTCTCGGGGGGGGTAATCTGGTGTGACTCGTCGCACAGCACACTATTTTTTTTTAATTTCGGTAATTTAAAAGCGCATTCTGTACTTGTTTGCCAGAATATAAATACACATCAAATTTTTAAGTATTAATTTTCAAAATTTTACATTAAAAATAAATTTTTTTACATTAAAAATAATTTTTTTTTGCGAAAAAAAGGTATTTTTTCGAATCTCGGGGGGGGGTAATTACCCCCTTACCCCCCCCCCCCCCCCTTGTATCCGCCCTTGACTTACCTACACCTACTTACCGAACATATTCAACAATTTTGTATGCAAAAATTTATTTTCTTCCTTTTAATAAATAAGAAATTATATATCTCGTTTTGGTCCGTGAAAAATTATTAGAATTTATAATTACTAAATCAAACAACTGAAAAAGATAGGAATCTCGGCGGTACCTTTGTAGGAGGAGAAGGAGCAGGTGCAGCCAAAAAACAAAAAGTCTCCGATTAATACAATTTAATGAGACGTTTCGAGAGAATTTCATCTACCCATCTTCAGTCCTTCAAAATTGTTAAAAGTCCCGGAGTTGGTCAATAGGGCAATACTTGCCAATTTATGTATCATATGTCCTGGCGATGTGGGCCATCGTATTTATTTAGTGAGAATCGCTAAGGCGAAGAAAGAAGAAGAAGACTAGAGCCACGAAAATGGTTCAAACGTTAACCGAAACATTTCCGGCAAAGCTGCTGATAGAATGGGGCATGGCGGGGGGAGGAGGATAAAATCCCCTCTGATGGGGCTCGGGCCCATGCGTCGACCGAGCTTCAATCTTAAATTTCTAATGGAAATTTCATGAAACCTTCCCTCCTTCGAATCCTGGGCCCTTTGAGGCGCCACCCTTAAAAAAAAAAGACAAATTTAAAAAATAGTTTCTTTAAATTTTTTCTTCTGAGAATGAATACCGGCTTATATAGCATCACTTATTTTTTTTTTTTTATTTAAAATAACATTGGTAAATTTTGGGAACGAAAATTTTTTAAAAAAATTGTTACTAGTCGTAGTATATAAATTGAAATGTGTAGGTAGGCTAAGATCATTCCTTGCATGTTATTATTGTATTAATATTGATATCTTATTTTAACCTCTTTCAGGTGGTGGCCACTTTAGCTGCAAATGTAAATTCAGTGAGTGTTGGACTAAGTCAAAGATTTTCGGCAGTTCTTTTGCCTCAGCTATCAGAAGCGACTACGGATTTATCTGTCACAGAAGATCAAGCATCATGGATAGGTATTTTTTTTATTATTATTTGTTTTAAGGTCTTTTCGGCATCTAAGGCCATTTAGACTGCATCCCTATTTTTTTTCAAATTTTTGGGAGCTAATTCAATTGAAATACATGTTCCTCGCTTGGGGTCGAAAATAACTTTGGAAATGGTAAATTCCATTAACAGAAAGGATTAATATTCATTTCATTTTTAACCAGGGATAAAAATGAAGGCGCACCTTACAGGGCGGATTCAGGTGACACTTTTAGAGGGAATCTCACGCCCTCACCCAGCTATACTGTATTTTGTATACTCAAAGAATGAAGTTGAGGAACACACAGGGCTATACACGTCCACACCAGGGATGCAGCCCCCCGCACCAAGGACATACACAGTAGATCGAAATTGACTAGAAGAAAAATGTGTGTCCCTGGTGCGGGCATGTGTATCCATGTGTGTCCCTGGTGTAGACGTGTATATCCCTGTGTGTCCCTCAAGGTTCACTATACAGAACTGCTGCGGGCGTGTGTATCCCTCGATCTTTTTTAATCATTTTTACTCGGGCTTTTTCGGCATCTAAGGCCATTTAGACCCCATTCCTATTTATTTCAAATGATTTGTAGTCAATTCAAATGAAATAAATTTTTCTCGCTTGGGACGGGAAGCGAACCCGGGACCCCAGCGCACGGGCCGTCTTATATCTTCATTTAAATAATTGCATGATTAATTTAAAATACGTCCGAACTGCCTTAGATAGGGGGGAGTGGAGAGTGAGAATTAAATTAGCAAATTTTGCAATGTAAGAAAATAAGAATTTAATAAACAACATCAAAAATGAAAAAAAAAAAATTTTAAGTGCTTGAGTTAAATTTCATATTCATGTTATGAATGATTAAAGTTTTGCAACTTGATTAACTTTTTTTAATTAAAATTTACAATTGAAATTAAATTTCTATTAAAATTTATTATTTTTTTTCCGCCTCATGTCTGCTCTTAATCGACATTCTTTATAGTCAAATTTGACGCTAATGTAATTTAATACTAACATTTTATATTTAATTATTTTCAGCTGCCTTGGGAGTGGTATCAAATCCATTGGGTGCCCTTTTAGCAGGCATTCTTATGGACTTAGTTGGAAGAAATACCACAGTTAAGCTCTCATCCCTTCCTTACTTGGCTGGATGGGTGATCATCGCAATGGCTCAACAAGGGAATATTATCCCCATATATGTGGGCCGCTTGCTGACAGGCCTCGCTATTGGTAAATATTATTTTATTTAAATAAAAACAAAACACAAAATAACTGTTTTTATTATTTTTTTTAGGAATGGCTACTGCTATTTATGTTTACGTAGCAGAAGTTTCTCCAGCCGGACTAAGAGGCCCCTTGACAGCGTTTGCTCCTGTTCATGTCTCTGTCGGAGTTCTTTTTGTATATATTCTCGGGTTCGTCGCTCCTTGGAGACATGTAGTTGCATTAGCCACTACACCTGCTTTATTAGCATTAGCGGTTATGTGCCTTGTTCCTGAGAGTCCGCATTGGCTCGTTTCTATGGGGAGACATAATCAAGCTACAAGGTATTAATAGTTTCAAAATAATAAATTTTATGTTCGATTGTTATGTTTTCTTTGTTTTATTATACATCTTTAACTAGAGATGGCTAGATTGATTTAATTTTCTCTCCCTACTTAGGACTAATTAGGGTTCTTTTTAGGTTCCTCATTTTCCTATATTCAAATATTACGTATACAATGCTTTTACTATTTAGACTCTGCCCCTCGTCGGCAATAATAAGCAAATGGTTAACCCTTCCCGCCACTCCTTGCTTACAAAAATTTATTTTTTTTTTAGAAGAAGTGTTTTTTACCTTTTTTTTCGAAGACATCAGTGGGGCTCGCCCCCCCTCCCCTCCCCGAAATGTTTGATCGGCCCCACAGTGCGAAAAATATAGGTCCGTTTAAAAAAAAATTTTCCGCAGAGTGAAAAACTTTGGTTCCGCAAAAACAAAAATGTTCCGCGGGGCGGCAAAAAATTCCGTGACTCTAAAATAAAAAAAGGTAAAATGATTTTCACGGCCGGGAAAAAAATTGAATTTTTTCACGGGGTGGAAAACTTTGGTTCCGCAAAAACAAAAATGTTCTGCTTAGCGGCAAAAATTTCCCTGTCTCTAAAAAAAAAAAGTTAAAATGATTTTCACGGTCGGAAAAAATTTTTGAGTTCAGCCCCCCCCCCC